>BLSF01000007.1:676902-745644 GCA_012862575.1 Parietichytrium sp. I65-24A
CAATCTTGCTCAACCGTGCGAGAGAGGCCTTTCACGAGCAAGATTGGCTCTCGGACGATGCGTCATGCAAGAGATTCAAAACGCGTGTCAACAATGTCAAGCAGATGCTCAAAAAGAGATTGGGGGCGACACAAATCAATTAAAAGTTAACTAAAACCAACCTCAAGAACCAAATTTATCAACAACGTTGCAACGTTGTTCACTTTTCCATAATACTCGAAGGTCTTAGCCAACTCTTACTTACTTAGGCTAACCTTGCTGGACAAGTACAACTTGCGAAGCTCGATTTCTCTCGAACCAAGAAGAGTTATGAAATATCAAAGGCATCGATGGATTCCTTTTATCAAGATCTACTCAGAAACATCACTTTGGAATCATAACTCGCAATGCCTCCTCTTTAATGAAATTTCGGCCAAGCCACAATTTGATCGAGCTGTTGGTACTGATGCATTTAATGCGTGCTAGTAGTTATGGCGAGAGTAGAAAAATAACGTTGCATTCCAAGTCTTCGAGTTGTGAGTCTTGAGTTGGAGCTCAGCTCAATTTGAGCCCAGTGTACTATAATTCAAAGTAGCTGGAAGATAACGAAGAGCGAGTGAAGTGTGGAGTGTGACGTTCGCAGTGCACGTGCGAGGCGACTAGGTAGCGAGCGAGGCAAGGAGCAGCAGGACTTGAGAGAAAAAGAAAAGGGAAAGTAAAGGGGAGAAAGAGAGATGGCGACGTTTGGCAGGTTTTTGGACTCGTGGATCCTGGACAGGACCATGTTTGAGATCGTCAATAGCGTAAGTGCGGGGAACGGAAAGTTGCGCGCGCGTGTAGCGGTTGGCACTGACGTTCCGTGGGCGTTTCGATTGACGGAATACAGGGCGGGTGCAATTGCTGTGGGTTTACTCATGGCGGAATGGACATGATGGATTTCATGGCGCTGTGCTCGGATGTTGAGACGGACGATGGCAAGGCGGAGAAGAAGAGTCCCTGGCCGCAATTCATGCAAGACGAGGTGTGGGCCGACCGCGTCAAATTTCGCCGCATGCTCAAGGAGACGATGGCCAAGTACCGAGACCTTTACGAAAGTCATGGCGCAGAGTTTGTGGAGTGGTGGATGAAACTCGACATTGCAGATAGACGCAGATGCTTTCAAATGCCCAAGGACGAAGTTCGTGTGATGCTCAGCACCACCTATGACTTTAAGGCGACTTATCAGGTGGTCGTGTGCAGCGTGATGGAGCAGGTTGAACATTTCGATGCTACTGGATACAAAGCCGACGGCGCCACTGATTGTGAGCTTTATCTAGAGGAGCACCTCCGCTCTCAACGCGGAGCATGGACCGTGGACGAAGAATACTATTCTACCGACGAAGGCTGTGACATGTTTTTTGGCATGCTCATGCAGCTCGGAGGAGACCATCTCATGCCGAAGCGGCCGACTGAGCTTCGCAAGAAAGCCGCAAAAGCGAAATTGGCAGCAGAGGATGAGGACGGCTCACAATCAATAGGAGATCGTGACGAGGAAGATGAAGATGGCACAAACGCAGATGACGCTGAAAAGAAGGAGGAGTCAAATTCTTCCGGCACACAGAGCTTCCGCAGCGACCGTCGACTTGTGCGCCTTCTCATCTTTCGGTACTTTGCTGACATGGCGTGGGCTAGATTTAAGCGCGCGAAGGAGGCGACGAACACTGTTGGATCAACAACTATGGTTGCCGAGGCAAGCAAAGAGGCAGTTCAGTGAGCTCGAAAGGTTTGCTTATTTGTCAGGAGCATTAAAAAACGATAGACCAATATCCTTTCTTTTCATTTTTACTAATTGCATCTCACACAGACGCTTCTGGATTTGTCCACTTTGAGATGCACTATCGAACAGATGGCCAGGCCACCTCAGGCTCAGAGAAACGAGCAGACCAAAACAAGATAAACACAAATATATTTCTCTCGTGAGTCGTAAATCAGGAATTTTAATCTCTTGATTGAAACTGTCGACTTGACCTTTTTTTTCTATTATTTTCTTTCTCTTTACCTACTACGTAGACGCAAACCAAATTTGCGAACAAAAGAAAACCCGGTTGGTTCACTGCGAACACCTCTTCTATTCATCTTTTCCCCTCCTTGACAGCGCGGGAAAGCTGATTTTTAGCGCCCAATTCTCACAATTGCATCATCGCAGGGTTGAACAAAGGCATCAGCACTTCCTGATCGAAACGTTTGTAAACATGAGCACAGCTGTCGACTGAGATCATGAGAAGGAGAAGAGACAGGGAGGGTGTTTTTACTTGCGAGCAGCCTTCTCCACGTACTCAACCTCCTGGTCGAAGTTGAGGTACCTGTAGGTGTCATCGGAGTCCTTGCGCAAGTCAGCAGCGTACTTTTGGTACTCGTCTGGGGTTGGAAGGCGTCCGATGATGCTTGCTACAGCGGCGAGCTCAGCAGAGGCGAGGTACACATTTGCGCCCTTTCCAAGGCGGTTTGGAAAGTTGCGGGTAGAAGTGGAGACAACGGTACAATCATCGCGCACGCGAGCCTGGTTACCCATGCACAAGGAGCATCCTGGCATCTCACGGCGAGCGCCAGACTTGCCAAAGATGGAGTAGTAGCCTTCGTCAGAGAGCTTCTGCTCGTCCATCTTGGTGGGAGGGGCGATCCAGAGACGGGTTGGGACCTCGCCCTCGTGCTTCTTGAGGAGCTTTCCAGCAGCGCGGAAGTGGCCAATGTTAGTCATGCAGGAACCAATGAAGACCTCATCAATCTTGTCTCCGGCGACCTCGGAAAGAAGGCGGGCATCGTCAGGGTCGTTTGGCGCGCAAAGGATTGGCTCCTTGATGTCATTGAGGTTAATGTCGATGGTTGCGGCGTATTCGGCGTTCTTGTCAGCTTCCATAAGGACAGGGTTTGCGATCCAGTCCTCCATGGCCTTGATGCGGCGCTCAATGGTGCGAGGGTCTCCGTAACCTTCCTTGATCATCCAGTTGAGGAGGGTGATGTTTGATCTGAGGTACTCGATGATTGGCTCCTGGTCGAGCTTGATGGTGCATCCAGCTGCAGAGCGCTCGGCGGAAGCATCAGAGAGCTCGAATGCCTGCTCGCACTTGAGGTGGCTGAGACCCTCGATTTCAAGCACGCGTCCAGAAAAGATGTTCTTCTTGCCCTTCTTCTCGACGGTGAGGTGGCCCTCCTGGATTGCGTAGTATGGGATAGCGTGGACAAGGTCACGGAGAGTGATACCAGGCTGCATCTCCCCAGAGAAGCGGACGCGAACAGATTCTGGCATATCAAGAGGCATGGTGCCAGTGGCAGCTGCAAAGGCAACCAGTCCAGATCCAGCTGGGAAGGAGATCCCGATTGGGAAGCGAGTGTGGGAGTCACCACCAGTTCCGACGGTATCTGGGATGAGCATCCTGTTGAGCCAGCTGTGGATGATACCATCACCTGGGCGAAGGGAAACTCCTCCACGAGTGCGGATAAAGTCTGGGAGGGTGTGGTGGTTGACTACATCAACAGGCTTTGGGTATGCAGCAGTGTGGCAGAAGGACTGCATGACGAGGTCAGCCTGGAATCCGAGGCAAGCCAGGTCCTTGAGCTCATCGCGGGTCATTGGGCCGGTGGTATCCTGGGATCCCACGGTGGTCATCTTTGGCTCGCAGTACTGGTTTGGCAAAACTCCCTTGAGTCCGCAAGCCTTGCCGACCATCTTCTGCGCAAGGGTGTAACCCTGGCCCTCCTTTGGCTTGACATCGCCTGGAAGACGGAAGATCTTGCTGTCCTCCATGCCGAGGCTCTCGCGAGCGCGGCGGGTAAGGCCGCGTCCGATGATGAGTGGAATGCGGCCTCCGGCGCGCACCTCATCGAAGAGGACCTCCGTCTTGACTTTGAAATTGGTGATTTCCTTGCCGGTCTCGTGATCTTTCACGATGCCCTCGTATGGGTAAATGTCAATGACATCCCCCATGTTGATGTCATCGACTGGAAGCTCCAGAGGGAGAGCACCAGAGTCCTCCATGGTGTTGTAAAAGATCGGGGCGATCTTTCCCCCGATGCACACACCGCCAGAGCGCTTGTTTGGAGTGTATGGGATGTCGTGGCCCATGAACCAGAGGACGGAGTTGGTAGCTGACTTGCGGGAAGATCCGGTTCCGACAACATCACCGACGTAAGCGACCTGGTGGCCCTTCTTCTTGAGCTCCTCGATCTGCTCAGCAGCGTTGGTGATTCCCTCGCGGGGGTTCTTGAGCATAGCAAGAGCGTGGAGAGGGATATCTGGGCGACTCCACGCGTCTGGGGCTGGGGAAAGGTCATCGGTGTTGGTTTCTCCGGTGACCTTGAAGACGGTGACAGTGATTTTCTTTGGAACCTCTGGCTTGGAGAGGAACCACTCGGCCTCAGCCCAGGACTTAATGATGGCCTTGGCATGTGAGTTTCCGGCCTTGGCCTTCTCCTCCACATCGTGAAACTGGTCGAACATGAGCAAGGTGTGCTTGAGGGCCTCGGCGGCGATTGGAGCAAGCTCCTCCACGTCCAGCAGATCAATCAGAGGCTGGATGTTGTATCCACCTTGCATGGTGCCCAGAAGCTTGGTAGCGTGCTCTGGGGTCACCAATGGGCTTTTGGTTTCGCCCTTGGCAACGGCGGCGAGGAAGCCAGCCTTCACGTAGGCGGCCTCATCGACTCCAGGTGGAACTCTGTTCTCAAGGAGCTCAACGAGGTCTTTCTTCTCTGCTTCGTCTGGCTTCTTGAGCTGGTCCACCAGGTCGCTCACCTGCTGTGCAGAGAGAGCCTTGGGCACGACGCCCTCCTGCTTGCGCTCCTCCACATGCTTCTTGTACTCGTCCATGAACGCGGAGAAATTCCTCCTGCTCACAGAGTACAGCTGCACGGCATCGAGGCGCTTGCTGAGCCCTCCGCGGGCAGCCGACCCGAGCACCTTCCTGGCGCTACCCAACATCTTCCTGTCCTCCTGTCCTCCAAGTTGCTGGCACCGCGCTCTCTCTCTCTCTCAGTCTCTCTCAGTCTCTCGCACTTGCTCTGTGAGTCTCTCTCTCTCTCTCTCAGTCTCTCTCTCTCGCTCGCTCGCTGCTCCACTGCCACTGCCACTGCCACTCTATCTATGTATCTATTATGTATCTATCTATGCTCCAGCCTCTCTGCTGCTCTACTACCTCTCTATCCTCTATACTCTATTTCGTATCGTCGTACCCATAGAGGTCTATGTAATCCATCCACGCCCTCACACCACACCGTCTTTCGCGTCTCTCTCCCTCCCTCTCTTCTTCCTCTATGCATTTTTGCTCTCTATCCTTCCTACGTCCTTCCTAAATCCCTCCTATATCCTCCCTGCAATGCAATTGTAGATATATTGTAGATGCAGGAAAGGATTTTCGTAGTTTTCACACTCCTCTACTGCTCTACTTCTGAGTTCTCTCTCTCTCTCTCCCTCCCAGTGAGCGCTTGAGTGCTTTGTAGCGAGCTAGTGATTTCACACAGGTTTCATTCGTCTCGTTGTATTTTCATCGCAATTCATCTGTGCATTCCCAGTACTAACAATAATGGTCAGGGTAAGCAAAGGATCGGGCAGGGGATTAATCTATCTTCCTCCGCGTCAGCAATGTATTGGTTTTGCTTTCTTCGCTCGGTAACTGAGTACCGGTACTGAGATTTACTGAGAACCATTGACTTCGAGTACTAGTCCGCAGGAGTCAGCTTGGCGGGAGGCCACACCACAGATGACAGATGACAGACGACAAATTTCCTTACACTCAGCACTGATCGATCTCTCATTTAAGAAAGATAAACAGGTTGGTGTATCTTTACTAGCTCCTTGCATAGTGTCTGTGTGGTGTTCGAATGCACAACAAATCCTGATAATTAATGGCCAGACTAGCATCGTGTCAACCTGGAGCGTAGACTTGGTAGCCATCCGTCATGTTCCCCACTGGGGAAAGCACTCTTACAACAACTCTAGCCACTATTGTGACCTACCATATTGTCATGATTCTGGTGTAAGTCTTCTTCATTTTTGCAATGTTTTGCTTGTTGATTTTTGTGCAGTAGGTGTCAGAGATCCAGGTAGCTACCTTTTAGTGTGTCGGTCTGTCATGGTCACGGTCTTGGTGAATGGTGAATGATCTGTCTGATTTGTCTGTCGCGACGCTGAGTGCTCACTAGCTGTGCTATGTTTTCGCGGCACTCGCTGACAGTGCAGTGCCCATGGCTTTTACAATCTCTCTCTGTCTCAATCTTTCTGTCCTCAGCGATTCCCAGAGACGGAAGTAACTCTGGTGCTTTGGGATTTTTCTTGATTGAAATTCTTGTTTTCCTATTTTAGTACTACAAGCGTTCGTAATACGACTACTGGAGATAGGTACTGACTGGGAGTACGAAATACAGTGGGGCTTTAGCATCAGCATGGAGTATTGAAATCCGCTGAAATCCCTCGCCATAAACTTTCACTGCCTTAATAGTCCTGAGTTCCGTGCCGGCACGTCCGTCGCGCGATCGTCTCGTTCACTTCGATCACTTCCAAATAGCTTGAGTCTGTCGGGAGAAAGAAACCTTGAAAGATGTGAAAGATGTGTTACGAACGAGCAAAAAAACGCAAGGTTCTACCGGTACTTTCTATCAGTACAGTTATCACATTCGCTATGTGCAGTAATAGGGTCGGAGACACTAAGGCGAACTATAGGCGCACAGAGAGAACTCCTAAACGAGGTGTAGAATAATCATATATGGGCATGGGCCATCTGTGTAGAGCCTCAGGCTGGTAGATAGCGATTGATGTGCTGTTATATTGCAAGTGTAGGACCTTCTCACGTGCGTTTCAGAAGTAATTTGTGTACCAGGAAATTGCAATAGTTTCCCTCGAGTTTACAAGGGGCGATGACGATCCACACAACCCATACACTTGGTGGAACCTCTGCACCTTCTCTGCACCCTCTGCAGTGTGTAAGAAAAAGAAAAACTGAAAATACCGAAACTCTTTTAAACCTGAAAAGGACAGCTACATGGAAGTTGGCACATGAATGGCCGCTGAGGTGACAGTGAATAATGACGAAATAGATAATAAATACTTGGGGTTTAGTTGTACATTCGAGGCATACTTGTGGGATGACTGTGCTTGCTTCGTTGTGAGTCGTCGTCGTCCGGGGGTTTGGAGCTGACGATAAGAAATCTCGCAACGAGATAGAACAATATGGTGAAGCGGGAGAGATACTTGGTTACTTGCATTCCGGGATCCAACGCACCGCCCTGATACTCCTTTACTCTTCGAAAGATACGCTTGTGAAGAAGCAGGCTCCCGATCACCATTCCTGCCAATTTGGCGCCATGGTCTGGGTCCAAAGGCTTGGGGAGTGGGCGGATGTATGCCTCGCTGTGATCGAGGAGGCGATTAGAAAGCTGGCGCTCCATGAAAGAAATTGTAGTTGACACAGGGCCCGAAGGTTCCGCCATTCTTCGAGCGGTTCGCCGCATTACCAGGCCAGTGATAATTCTGAAAAGTAGTTCCGTCGCGATCGCTTTGTGCCTCATAGAGCTGCTGTTTCGCACCCTGTACAAGAAATGGTTGCGTGCTTGGCTAATGACCTTTTGTTCGGACTCGTCGAGCCCACCAATCTCCAATAGTTGGATCATCATTTGGCATGCTTTCAGAACTGCGATGATGGAAATCGGCGACGTGTGCATCAACGCAAATTTGTTGCTTGGCTGCACTCTCTCGGTCTCAAATGAGAAGGTCCAATACGACGAGGAGAGATGATAGCCAAGTTGTGTTGTCATGATCCCCTGAAAAAGTTGCAAGAACCCAAACGGTAAAGCAAAAACCGCCGCAAGAACTGCAACGGTCTGCTGGTCAAAGTCTTGCAGCGGGTAGGTCCAGAAGATCCCGGCAATTATTGTGCTGGAGATAAATATGTGGTACGGCAGTAACATCGCGCCAGCCGGCCGTGTGAAAATTGCAAAGAGCATCTGAACGATGGCTTCCGACAGCAAAACCCTGCCAACGACACTTGAGACTGTCACCGACTGGCCAAAGCACACCAGTGCCGCAGACGATAGCAGCACTAGTGAGAGCCCACTCCGCGCTCGAAAGCCGTGAATCAGTGGTGCGCTTTCGTTCTTTCGCCTCCCAGCAGCACCCGCACTGCTCCCGGAGTTCGAGCTGCCAGACCCAGAGGGTCTCCCTCCCGTCTTCCCACTATCCCCCGAGTTCACAACACCTGCGCCATGGAGGACCCCCTCGTTCTCCGCGTTACCACGCCTTCTGCCTGCATCCGAGGTCTTCTTCGCCTCTGAGTCAGCAGCATCACGGGATTCCATCGCCCAGCTGTCTAACGCCAAACAGGCATCCCACACTCTTCGTAGGCCTGAGTTCGCAAGACTACACCGTGCCTCGAGACACTCGAGACATGCAGTATGTTTGTTTGCTCAGTAAAGGCAATATACACGACTTACGACTTTGTTTAGGAACGAATGATGACCATGTCCATGTCCGCGGCTGAATGAGTGAGTGTCTTCGAGGACACCGTTTACCTATGTTTTTATTATAGAGCTTAGCTGGTGTCTCTTGCACACGTCACTAGCCTCAGCGTTTCAACTAGCTAGGTGGTTTAGAATGCGACGAATTCTAGCGAGCTGATAGGCATTCGTAGTTAAGAGATAGATATACTATACCTAAAGAACCTAAAGCTGTAAGTGTTCACTGTTACTGAATGTGAAGAACAGCTGGAAACAGAAACAAAACACATGTGCACGTTCTGTTGAGAAATTTCAAATTTGATTTGCTGTCGTGATTTTTCAATCTCCTCTTTATCTGAGCTGCTCATTCGAGTCGTATGCCAATCTACCGCCACCTCTCATTCCCTCCTCTTCTCCAACGCGCCTTTTGCTGCCCGTCGGGAAGCCAGCCGTTTCAGAGCAAGAGAGAAGAGAGAGGAGAGGGTCAAAACCGTGGTGGATTCGGACGTTGCAGCGCGATCTCAGCGACCTTTATTTGAAAAGAAGGCGGCTGCAGCTCCGGGTCCGCTTCGCAGAACCCACCCCTCCAATCCCGGTTCTCCACCGGGTTCTCGCCCTCGGGGTGGGGTGTCAACTATGGGGGCGCATAAGATCTCTAGGACCGTCCAATTCGACGAAGCGTGAAGAACAATCCAGAACAGCTCTTTGATCGTTAAAACACCGGTGCAAATTCAGCTGTGGCCAACGTGGCAGCACTCCCGGCGTAGTTTAACGCTGAGGATCCCGTCCACCCCGTGGTACTCGCGGCAGCACTCCGTGCGTATACCATCGCGCACGGCCGATATTCGCACGGGGATTTTTTTTCGCACCGCGCGCTGTACGAGAGCGACGCCTACGACAGCCCGTAGCCCGCAGCCTGCAGCACTGCAGCACTGCGCCGGCGACCGCGGCGGAGAGTTGCCGAGGCGAATTTCGCACCCATCTGCCCCGCCACGTCTTGCTAGCGCGCGCTGGAGGACGCCGTAGGACGCCGTAGGACGTGCGGGCGTGTGTGATATTTCGAGAGTCAGGTTGAAAGGGTGGCCGTTCGCGCTCGCTCATCTTGGTGTTTGCGGGTGAATCGGAATTGAATTGTGAATTTGGAGGCGAATTTTTGGGGCCTTTTCTCTCTTTCGCTCTCATTTCTCTTTTTGCGACAGTGGTTTGCTTGAACGAACGCAAGGACTGTTCCGCTGGGCTGGTGCTCATTAGCTCTCCGGGTTTGTGTGCTTTGACTGAAGATTGATCGGTTCCCTGACTTGATTCATTTGGCGGAGGTGAGGCTTGGAGAGAGAAAGAAGAAAAAGAAGGAAACCGGCTTGTTTTCTCTTGCATTTGATTAGTTGAGAGCGGAGAAGAGGAGGAGAGAAATTTTCCAGAGGAACCAACAATGTCCAAGGATAAAGTGCATTCGGTGTGGGCAAACTCGCACAAGGACTGGCCAAGTTTAAGTGAGATGACAAAAGCTGTGGACGATGCATTGCAGGACGAGCCAGCTGTGGAGAAGGAGGAAGAATCACAACAACAAGGGGGTGCTTCAGTGTTGACCAAGTCACAAGTCGAAAACAACGAGTATGACGAAGTGCTCAAGTTTTTGATCAAAGGCAAGAACAACAACCTGCAGGAGACGCACGCTTTCCTCCAAAAAACCACTCAGATGCTGAGCACACTCATGCAGGAACAAAGCAATGACTCCTCTGTGGAAGAGGTAGACACTTCATCCTCTCGCGCCGGCAACGCCGCAGCCGAGGCTGATGTTGAAGTAGATGTCGTGGACCCGCGAATTGCCGGGATGCCTTTTAGTGACTATGTTGGAGACTACACTGACCTGAAGCCGTACACCTTGATTATCTTGGTGAACGGTTCGCTGGGTGTGATCGGGCACCTCATTGGCAAAGGGGGCACAGCAATCTCCAAGATGGAGAAGGAGGCAAACGTGCGAATTCGCGTGGAAGACACGAAATCGTCTCCCGTTGGTCTCGTGGAGCGCCGCGTGCACATCACCGGCGCGCTCTCCAACTGCACCTATGCTCAGCAGCTCATCACCGAGCGCGTGCATGCCAAGCTGAAGCAAGATGGTATCCTTCAGGAGCTTATCAAGATTTTCATTCCTCAGGAGTATATCTCGCACGTCATCGGCAAGGGTGGGAGCAATATCAAGCGGATCGAAAAGGAATCTAATACGCGCATTCACATCTGGCACGAAGGAACTGCCGTGACTGATTACGCAATTGGGAAAGTGATGGTCATTCAAGGGTCGAGGTACAATCGGTCGAAAGCCCAGTACTTGATTGCCCGCCAGATTTCCAGCCTTCCTTCACCCACTCGTAATGAAGAGCGAGGTTCAGTATCTGAGGAACAATGGCCAAACCAAGCCCCCTCCTCACCAACTGCTTCTTCCGGATGGCCCGCAATGGACTCGAATGGGCTCAACGCTCAGAACGGTACCTTGGGAGGCATGTCTTCCCCAAACTCCAGCGGCCAATTCACCCCCATGAGTGTAGGGATCGGCATGGGCCTTCCTTCGGACCACCCTTTCTCCAACGCACAGCAAGGCGGAGGTTTGTCCAGCAACTACATGGGCGGCAGTGGAATGCACGGCGACAACTCCGGCTCAGGTGGCTTTGACGCCGTCATGCATCAGCAGCGACAACAGAGAGAGTTCTCGCTGTCAATGTCTGAAGCCCTAAGAGGCTCCGCAGGCCAATCTCCAAGCGGACAGTCTCAGGGGGCTTCCACCACCCATCAAATGGGTGGTTTTGGTAGGTACGATCCATCCTCGGACTACCACTCCCAACACGACACCCATGCGGATTCTATCCTTCTGCGGCAATATCTCCCGCATGGCGCGCTTGGAGAATGAATTAAACGGTACGGCCCTGCTCTGACCCCGGCTTTTTCTTTACCTTGATTGACCGACGAACCAAAATTGAACTTTCCCTTACACACTCAGCATGCGTTGTGCGGGCTACACATCTGAAATGCGCTTTTACAATTTGCCATTAACTTGCTTGTTCGCCCTTACATTGCGTGCGGGGCCGATTATGTTTTTCCTTTTTTCCCACCTCATACCATTTAGCCGTGGTCTAGTGGCTTGCTGGCTCTTGATAATGACCCGACTTGACTGAAGCAACTTTTCTTTTCTTTCCTTCTTTTAAATTAATACAGCATGCAGTCGTGATTCACTCAAATGCAGTCTGTTCCGCGGCGCTCACTAGACCAGAGCTTGGTGATTCTAAAGCGCTTGGAGACCTCTGAGCTTGGTGATTCTAGCTAGCTAGAGCGCTTGGAGACCTCTTCGTCTTTTTCCACTGCTCCGTGGTGACGAGAAACTAATCCTCGAAACGAACCCCCGAAACGAATCCTTGAAACAATGATTGAAATCTGCTTTATTTGTACATCAGAATACAGACCAGACCAGAAGGCTCATTCAACTTTATCATTCATCCTTTTCCTCTACTTGCTGCCCAGCATGACCATCGCGCTTTGAAGCGTGCTCTAGAACGTCTTTGACGCAAAAAGGAGCAGTAGACTTGCCTCCCAGCTCCTCATGTACTGCGTCCTCGGCTGCCACTTGAAAGAAAGAGTCACAGCTCTTGGCAAGAACGATTTTAGCTCGGGTATTTGGATCGAAGAAATACTGTGCCACGCTCCAGACGCTCCGAAACAGCCAGTTGATTGGCGCCACAACAGCCACATGAAGCCGCTCGGGGTAGTTGTTCTGAAAGAGAGTGGCCACAAACTTGGCCCAGTCCAGGTCGGTGTTTTCTCTAGTGGAGTCAATGCGGGAGAGGATCACAGTCACCTTTTCTAGTGGTGCGAGAACAGATTCCATGTATTCTGCAAGGTGAATGAGTGAGTGCTCCACATGTTTGAAATCCGTATACGTGTGCTTGCCCATGTGCTTTGAGCGCACCGTGATGACCTTACGCCCCTCCTTGTCACTTCCGTAAAAGCAATACTTGAGCTTGTTCAGCTCCTCTTTACAGTCTTCAGTGAGCTTCAAAGGCAGCATGTCATTTCTCCACTCGAGGTGGGCTTTCAACATGCTCACTGCCTTTGGTACGTCCCCATTCCTGGCCCGAAGAAACCTGACCAGCTGGTCAGGTCTCGCTTCCGGAAGCTCTTTGCCTACTTGCAAGCACTTTTGCAGCTCTTCGCCTTCAACCAGCGACTCGAGCTTGACCGACGGGTCGTGCGAGCTTCCAGCCTTGACGTTTGCGGGAGTCATTTTCTTTCCTCGCTCTGTCTCTCTTCCTTCTTCTTTCTCGCTTGCAACACTTCTCTGCTCTGCGCCTTCAAGTCCGCCCCGAGTCTCCGTCCGCGGAAATCGAGCTTTGATCAACCACCCTAAAGTCGGATTTGTTGAGATCGGAGCTTGCAGTGCGGGGAGTTGGGGCAACTCGGGCGGGCTCATGGATCGGTAAGAACGAGCCTGGGTTGGTATTACAGTATGTTGTACCTTTGCTCTGTCCCTGTCACGATTCGTACTCATAATGACTTCGATGAGCACTCTGGAGACACTGGATTGCATTGCCCACCGCGATTGCCACGTTTATTTATCGGGCTGTCAGTTAGCTCACCGTGTCGTGCCGTGGTGCTGGTGGTGGTCAAATATCCTATTGGCCCGAGTCACGCTCAAGGTCAAGTCCAAAGTCTTTCTGCTCCACCCAACGTAAACGAATAATTTATGCACAGGTTTTCGCCAGAGTAGCTAAAGAAGCACTTGCAACGCTGGATCACGCCAGATCACTGCGACTTGAAAGCCAACTGGCACGAAAATTGGAAATCGCAAACCACGAGCCGTAACACAGAATCGCTTGGCTACTGTCGCCCTAAACGCCTGCAGGTCGGAGAGTCCCCCTGCCTCCATTAACTCGCAAAATTCACAATTCAAAATCCACATTCGCAAGTCACAGTCAGATCAGACGACTGAGACAAGATTGATAGCTCATTACGGCCTGGTATTCAATCGCCCAAGCTGCCTTTCATTGGTAAAAGCTTTCAATTGAGAGCTTCGAGTCAAGAACAAACAAACTGGAAGTGAAGTTCAAGTTGCAAGTTCAAAAGTGCAAAGTTTTGGCTCACTGGAACGGATCTATGGGTAGGTAGTAGTAGAGATAGTAGAGATAGTACTTCATGGAAAGAAGCTGCGCTGCCGCAAGGCGCTCAGCTCCGTGCTGCTGAGACGCCACGCCCGTTTAGTCTCAAAATCAATCGGTCGTTCGCTGACGCTCTTGCGATGGCCTTCCTCCAATCTCTTTAGCCAAGGTTTCAATGAACATGTTCATTGAACAGACAAACATTCAGAGAAGACATTCAGAAGATTTCAGAAGTCACCCTCCTTCGCTTACTGCACTGTTGGTAAGTGTAACACGACCGTAGCCAAGCTACATGAGAGAGTAGGGTGAGACATAGATTGGTAGAGAGTATTTCGAGGGAACGTCCAGCGCACTTGAAAATTTACAGTTTGGCGACGTCATCAGGAATGCGTCCTTGGCAGGCGTAATTCCTCCAATAAGATCCAATAAGGTCGCCACTATGTTTCCTGACTCCAATGGTGTCGCTGGGTTTCGCATTTCATTTCTTTTCATTTCCATCTTTTTACAATTTAAAATTAACCATGGCTTCACATGATCCCACGTGTCAATTGGCAGTAAGCGTCCAGTCTGCTCCGACGGTGATCAAAGATCCACCTAGCTCTTCACACTTTGGTCGAGTTGGCGCCCTCGAGAGTCTCGAGAATCTTCAGGATCTCTGGACACAGAGTCTAAAACAAAACATCGAGAGTCTTTCCAGCTTTACCTTTTCTTGAACGAGATAGAGTTGGAGACGGCGCTCTTGCAGCTCGTGCAGTTCATGTTGCGGCCGCTTGAACAGACCTTCGATCGCTCCCTGTCATGTCATCCCGAGAAAAGTTCAAAAAACTCAACCAACAACAAAACTTGCGTCTTCCAGGCGCACACAGCTAGCTCACCACGGCATACAGCTCTTGGAGTGAGGCATGGAATGTAATGGTTGCTTGGCCGCTAAGTCACTAGGTCACTAGGTCACGTAGTTGCGCAAGTGCAAAGCATTGGAGTGGACGTAGGCTAACACACGTAACTCACTCAAAGCGATTGATTGTCCGAACTGACCAGCGGGATACAACTGCGTTGGGTTGCAGTCACGCACACGTTAGTTTGCGCGCGAAGGTCACGGTCTCGCGAGCTCTGTTTGCAAAGTCGCAGCACGAATTGGCGAAAACAATGTCGGCCCAGTCCGAAAGCGCCGCATCCGCGGCTCAGACCCTGCCAGTGCTGGCCGCAGTGGTTGCGGTGGTGTTGGCCTTGCTTTACTTTACGCTGAGCAGCAATGGCGCAAAAGCGGCTGTGAAGAAGACCTTTTTGTCCAAGGACAGGCAGCAGGTGGAGCTGATTGCCAAGGAGAGCCTCTCGCATGACGTACGCAGGTTCAGGTTCAAGCTCACGGACGAAGCCATGGCTCTGGGTCTTCCTGTGGGAAAGCATATTAAAGTGTTCGCAACCAACAAGGAAGGTGTGCAGGTGGGCCATTGGAACGGGAGGCCCGACGCAGAGCACGGCAAGGTTGAGATCGAGCGCAAATATACGCCCACGAGCAGCGATGACGACCTGGGTTACTTTGAGCTCGTTCTCAAGGTTTACGACAGCGGCAAAAAAGAGAACTTTCCAGACGGCGGCAAGATGTCCCAGTTTCTAGACGCCCTCAAGGTCGGAGACTCCGTGCACGTCCAGGGCCCCTTTGGATTGTACTCTTACGAAGGCAACGGAACATTCAACATAAGAAGGCAACTTCGCACATTCAAGAACATCGGGATGATCGCGGGGGGAACCGGAATTACTCCAATGTTGCAGGTAATCAATAGCGTGCTCAAGGACCCTTCCGACAAGACCAAGTTGTCCCTGTTGTTCGCCAACCAAACCGAGGCAGACATATTCCTCCGCGAGATGCTCGAAGAGCTGCAGGCCAAGCATCCTGACCGTTTCACGATCCACTACACCCTCGACCGCCCTCCTGAAAAGTGGACATACTCTTCTGGCTTCATCAACGAGGAGATGGTTCGCTCGTACCTACCAGCGCCAGGCGAGGACACAGTAATCCTCATGTGCGGTCCGCCAATGATGATCAAGATGGCTTGCCGTCCGAACCTTACCAAAGTGGGCCACTCAGAGGCCAACCAAATTGACTTTTGAAACCAATGCACTAGTGTAGTGAATTTAAGGCAACAAGGCTATTTTGCTCGTGGATACATGTGCATAAGAAGGGGGCTGCTGCTCGCAACACGAGCGGCCCGAACTCGATCTCTAACTAAAATTGATTTCCTTGCTGGGTACTCTGCCGGTTCAAGATGCCCGCATCCAGAGGACCAAGGACCAAGGACGAAATGAACAACCGACGGGAGGAGCCAAGCTTTTCCGTGTGCCTTCTGGTCCCACAACTTGGCTGCAAACGCATTCTCCGAAACAACCTCCAAAGCGCATCAATTCCAAACTCCATCCTTGCACTCGTCATTCCTTTTCATTCCTTCCTGTTCATCAGGATATTGTATCCCGCCAGCTACCGCAGTCTCTATCGCCGGCTAAGCGCTGCGATGAAGCTATTGCGGCTATTGTGCCTATTCACTATTCAGGACTCCTCCAAGTTTCCGCTACGCGAAACGTAGTGGCGCGAGGACACTTTCCAATCAGCTCAACTCACTCTCGAGGATCCCACTCTGCGCGGACGTTAAGTAAGCTGCAGAGAGCGCAGAGGGTACGCAGATTACGGGCGGCATCTCGCTTTGGATTCCAAGTCACTTGCTCCGCGTCTTGTGCCTTCGTTTCTCACGGGGACGAGAGCAAGAACAAGAGCAAGAACAAGAGCAAGAGCAAGAGCAGCCCAGCAGCCCAGCAGGCGATCGCTTCAGCGGTAATCGGTCCACGGTGAATCGGCCGCGGCGCAGCCAGTGCTCGCGATAATTTGCACTCTGGCACACGAAGAAGGAAGGAGAAGACGGGGAAACAGGAAGGAGCCTGTTCCATAACAAACAGGTCCATTGACTAGCCCGCAAGCCGCAAGCTTGGCCGGCACGGGCGGAAAGAGCGAATCTTTTTGTTGTTCAGTTCCCTTGGATTCCGCTTGGTCTGCGAATCGAGGCTTGGGAGCAAGCATTTGATCGAGCGAGCGTCACTTCGATCGTTAACCTAAGGCGCAGCTGTTGTCAAGATGGTGCTGTCGGTGTCTCTACAGGAGCGTGCGTTCGTTGGGTCCTCTTCGCAGGACGTTTCCGCAGGGGACTGGTCCCGAGTAATGCGCGCGTGCGGCGCAGATGCAGGGGCTCTTCGGCGCGTGGCGAGCGCCACGAGCGCCGAGGACGTCTCCGACGCTCTGGCGCAAGATGCGCGGCAGACTGGTCGCGCTGCGATGACCGCGCTGGAAAATGCTGGCGGCGATGCAGAGACATTGTCATTGGTGCTTGACGCGGTAGAAAAGGCGCTGCTGCCCGACGTGCGCTCGCACGCCCGCAAGCTCTTTGGAGAGGAGCGCCAGGTGGACTTGCTGGACCCACAGCAAGAGCAGGATCAGGGTGAGACGCTGCGCGTGGATGCGCTGGTGAGGACGGTCAAACATTCGGACAGTGCCATTCGCGCCAAGGCTATGTACGTAGCAAGCCTGGTGCTGAGCGTGGCAGGCGGCGAAGACGATGCACTGCATAAGCAGCGCAAGGTGCTGATCGGGTCCCTGGTGGACGAGGTTGTGGAGCGCGGGTCACCTGTACATGGGACATTGCAGTCGCTGTCTGTGGCACTGCGCAGTCCCGAGATGCGGCGCGTTTTCTCCGCCAGGGATGGTGTTGGCCTGCTGCTAGACCTCTTGGACCGCGAATTCACCTCGCTTGGGGGCGACTCGCAGTATCACGCTGTACTCTGCCTATGGCTTGCATGCTTTGATGACGAGACTGCCGGCAGTGTCGACCAAGTCGGGCTCACCACGCTCATGTCCGTCCTCAAGAGCGAGCCACGCGTTCGCGTGGTACGCGTCTGCTTGTCCACAATCCGCATCGTCCTCACCAATGAAGACAAGCAGCGCGAGCTATGCGAGGCCCTCATCGAGCTCAAGCTCCCCAAGCTTCTCGCTGTGCTAAAGGACAAGAAGACTTCGAGCGATATCGAGCTTCAGGAAGACATCCAGTGGCTTGAAGAAACCCTCTCGCGAAACTTCAAGGTTCTCACAACCTTTGCTCGGCATGAGCAGGAACTCTTGACACAAAAACTGCGCTGGTCAATGATCCACGAAGAGATCTTTTGGAAGGAAAACGCGCTTCGCTTCCAGCAAAATAACTTTTCCTCGGTGCAGAGGCTTATCGAGCTGCTGCGCAAGTCGGAAGACTCGGAGACTTTGGCGGTGGCTTGCTCCGACATTGGATTTTTTGTGCAGTACTACCCGAACGGCAAGTTGGTGGTAGAAAAGTATGGCGGCAAGCAAGAGGTCATGAAGCTTCTTGCTCACGAGAATGTAGATGTGCAAAAGAAGGCACTCACAGCGTGCTCCAAGATCATGGTGACGAATTGGGACACCTTCAAGGCTAAATCATCAAAGTAGAATTTTTTCCTCAGATCATCCTTCCACAATTATTTTTCCCCGCGTTTTCCTCTCTTTGCCGTTCTTCTTCCCTAAACGGTTGTTCGAAAATCTGTGCTTAGTTTTTGCTTGCCCAACGCTTTCCAAACGTATGCGAAAGCTGATGCCACAGGTGTGGGTGTGGAGATATAGCTGGTGGTAAAAATACAATTTGATCGTTCTTTCTCGCTGTTTTTAAAAATCGACAAAAGTGGAGCTAACGTGGGGCGAGTGAGTGCCTCTCACGTTGTATATCTTTCTAATTCAGATGAAGCAAAATGTGCAGCAGAGCTTGTACCGGTCACACTGGGAGCGAATCCTGTTTCAGAAAGAAGGCAGTCGGCCCCCGCTGGCCAACCACATCAGCTCCTCACCTCAATACAGAATGCTTTGCACCCACACATAGCTTTGCTGCACGTACCATGTTTTGGTATAATTTTAGTAGGCAATACAATATGGCGAAGCGACAGGACACGCGCGCCAGCTTCAAAAGCTCTTGGTCACCAGCACTCTATCTGAACCAGGAATCACCACATCAGATTTGGTGTTATGTTGTCTCGGGCTAGAAGGCGGGCTGGATGGATAGGGTGCGAGAACCTCCGCAAAGCTCTCCAGCAGACTATTCTTCCAGCTTGAGTTGTGATGCTCCTTCTCCCACTTGAGCTCCAGCTCTCGATCCAGTTTATTTCGCAGTGCGTCAATTTCCAATTCCTTGACCTCCAGTTCGTGTCGCAAAAATTTGACTTCGCTCTGCAACTGGATCCAGTCAGCGTCGCTGTGCTCGCTGCTCCTAAAAGAGTCCTTGCGGCTTGTCATCAAGTTTGGCACTGTTGGCGAAGCCAATGTTGGCCAGAACGACTTCTCGACCTCCATGCTCTTCAGTCTTGGCTTTACGATCACCGGGTCCGCGGCCTGCGAGTCGTCTTGGTCGCCTTCGCCCCTTGACACATTGGCGACCTCGACGGAAACGGGGCGATTCCTATCGTTGAGATCGTCGCTTGCGCCGCGTCGCCTCCAGTCGGGCTGCTCATTAAGTATCTGTTTCAAGCCGTCCACTTCCCCGCGCAGCTCCGCCTTGTCCTTCCTGAGCGCGTCTATGAGTTTCTTCCATTTCTCGCGCTCCGCCACCAGCGCCTTGTACGTATTTTCGCTCTGCAGCTGTTTGATCTGCCCTTGATAGTTTTGGATGTCATGCTTGTCTGATTGTAGCTGCTCCCTTGCCGCCTTGAGCTCGCGCTCCAGTGTATTGATCCTCGTCCGGTCGCGATACTCCTTCTCCGCGGCCTCCAATTTGACCTGCGCGAGGTGAGCAGCTATCAATTTCAGCCCGGTCGAACTTTCCTCCGCCATCTCCAATCTCCAATCTCCAATCTGCGATGTCCCGTGTTCCGTTCCCTGTTCTTTGTTCAACGTTCACCGTTCAACGTTCAACGTCACCCCAGCCCGCCTCTCGCGGTTTTCACGAACTGCAGTCGACCGCGGGAGGCACCCCACCCTCCGCGGAGACGTGACGTCTTTCCTGCTCGCACTCCCACTCTCACTCTCTCACTGCAGCTTGCCGACTACCACTTGGCCAAATTCTCGCAATATCTCGCAATATCTCGCAGTATCTCACGCTATCTCACGCCGCCACGGCGCGTTCTCGCGATCATGCACCGCGCCTTGCGACTTGTAGCTTTAATTTTGGTTGAAACAGAGTCAAACAGCGTCAAACAAACAGAGTGGGACGCAACTGACCACTCTGACGACACTCACGACACTCACGACACTGACTCGGACGCCACACAAGACACAGCGCACAACGCGCAAGATACAAGACACAAGACACAGCGCACAAGACACAAGACACAAGAAGACAGCCCGCTCGCCCACGCCTTCGCACGAGAGGGACCTCTGGAAGAAAGAGTGGAAATAGTGGAAAGAAGGAGTTTTCTAAATTCTATTATTTTGGTTATTTTCCACTGTGATGTGAAGGAGTTGTTCGAACAAATTACATAGAGAACGAAGAGAGAGGAGGAGGGGTTAGGATGAGTGGAAGGAAGAAAGGAAGGAGAGAGGAGAGGAGAGGAAGGCAGGCGGGGATGTGAGGGACCGCGAGGGAAATAGAGAAATTCACGCAGGTTTAGAAGGAATACATGAGGAGGAAACGAGGAAAATGAGAGAGAGAGAGAGAGGGCCGTGAGGGAGGGAGACCGGAGGGACTGGGAGAGACGTACTAGTACAGTTCTCTCTACCACTGTGAGTATGGTGCCGATTGAGATGTAGGAGTATTCGTTAGCAAGAGGGTAGTCCGTGAGAGACGGTGAGTGTTCAACAAGTTGTGCTGCAATAACTTTTGAAATTGATGGTGAATTTTTATTTGAATGAGTGAGTTGAAATTTCTTCCGCTCTTGGCTTTCCCTTTCCCTTTCCCTTTTTTTTTCCCCAAATCAAGACAACAGGTTTCATTGTGGAACGATTTGGAATGAAGAAAGCGAAAAAGAGTAAGTCATGAAATTCGGTCCACGGATACTTACCAATACGCATAGCTACGACTATAAACAACCAGCTCGTCACCAACATCGCATACCTGAGGGTGCCATGCTTAACCAAGTGCTGAGCTGTCAACCTCGATAAATGCTGCAGCGTGGGACGAGTTTCGAGAATGCGTTCCGCGGTCGTGTTAGCATGTGTTAAGGCACCATACCTTCCAATAGGGCTTGTTTCCGCTGCACTTCGTGGCTTCACTTGGGGTTGAGGAGTTGAGAACTCGAAAAGCCTGATTGCATTGGACGGAGCGGACAGTGGAGCAACTCCATAAGAGACGTTGTTGAAATGATTAATCCAGAACAACGAGCAGTCAAATGGCCATTTCTGACCGTCTTTTTGAAGATCTCGATATCATCACACGCAGACAATGGCATCGCGTGGAGCAAAACGTTGCGACGAACATGTACTGGCGCAACACAAGATCGACGAGGGAACCGGCTTGCATCTTTGAATCCCTTGGGGAACTTAAAAACAGGAAAAACTCGAGTCAATGGTGTCTAGCTCTAGAATGTGGTTTGATTATAGATAACAGAAGAAAGTTACAAAAGCTAAGGTACTCACAGTCAACACAGCTCGAGCCCTCGGGCACCGGCTGCGATGCATCTATCTGGTATTACAATGTTATGTATGGCACATGAATTGGGGGAGCACTTGGGGAAAGTATCTAAACATACATTTACACCCCGACGATTTGAGCTCTGTGATCGTGCAAGAGGTTCTCTAAGTTGAAGCTCTTGCGCAAGAAAGGGCGCACATCTTCTTCGCCTCTGATCCTTTCCAGAAAGTTCAAGAGTACCGAAAGAGCTGTGTCGCTTGCATCATCATAAAACGATGAAATTGGGATTCCATTTGCTAGCTGAGGCAGGAAGCAAAACGCGTTGTTGTCCACCAGCACAATCCGGTTCATTGGCCGGTTGATCTTGGCGAGGTCCTTCAAGTAGTACCCGCGCAGAAACAAGCACGAGTCACGGTAGAACCTGTATCGGAAGATGGTGCCCTGCGGGTCGAGCCAATCCAACAAAGGCTTTGCGTACTCCTCGAGCCCAGCAGTGTAGGCCATGATCTCATAATGCATTGACGCTTCTTTGAGGAAGCTGTCCAGCCCAGGCCGCTTGTTGACGCGCACCACCTCGCCGTCCGAGAGGGTGATTACAAACTCATCCAGTGCAGAGGCGTTCGATTTCCGGTCTTCGTCCTGACGAAAGCTCTCCTGCTCTCCAGTGAGGCGGCTGTGTATCAAGGTCTCATCGACGTCCAGCACAACAGTGAGCTTACCTTGATCGGAAGCTGCCTGTGGCTTGGTCACACGCTTGGCAGACGAGGCTTTCCTCGCAGCGGTTAATCTCGTGCTCGTGTACTCCTTGTACTGCGGCTCGCCTTTCGACAGCGACTGCGTCTTGTTATTGACCACCTCGTTCGAGCTCGCCTTTATCGGCTGGCTCATGCGGGTGATCATGGGGTCTTCTCCCGGGAAAACCATCTTTCTCTGCTTCACGCGCGACTTGATCTCCGTTGGCTCGTCTCCCCTGCTCTATGCTCTTCTTACACTCGGTGCTGGATGCAGCCAATTTTGGCGTCTGTCCGCAGTGTGGTTTTAGTTTAGCTTCTCGCGGCAGCTTTATTCGGGTCTGCCACGTCCAACTTTCTCTTTGTCCAATCTGTCCACGACCAAGCTCACTCGTTCGACCAAAGCTAACTTTTCAGGTCTGTGCGTTGCGTAGTATTGTATTGTATTGTATTGTGTCAAGTTGTGCTGTGAGTGTATTGTTTTCTTGACAGGAGAGTCTTGGACCTCGAAAGTGGACTACTCTTTAGCTTGTGCTCTGCAGGATCTCTACTTTGCCAATGAGCACGGCCAGGGAGACAAGTAAAAGCAAGCACACTGTGTCAAGTGGGTCAAGTGGACTCAAAGTCAACTTTTCCCTTCTTTCCCATACCGGTGCTAGTAGTATGTTCTAGTCCCCCGTTCCAATCTCTCCGTGTGCTCCACAACGCTAGCGAGCCGGTTACTGCTCACCATAGAACTCTCGCTGTTTCTCGCCGTTTTTGGGTGTTGCAATGCACTGCTGCGAGCATTCTTATAGTAAATAATATATGGGGATAGTCGTGGAGTTGTGCAATGCGGTGGAGGTGCAGTGGTGAACGCTGAAGATGGAAATGGACTTGTGTACTAGCTAATACGCTAAGGCACCGTAGTGCACCAGGCATCCTCAGAGGCTACTTGGGCGGAATTCCTACGCGCTGTCCTAGAAGGTTTCTGCAGATGAGTCGACGTTGTGAACCGGATGGAACTGGTTGCTTGTTTCTCACTTTTATTTATGCTTCAAGGCTTGGTCGGCCTTGTTATTATCATTCGAAATATTATTTCGAATTCGCTGAGCAATTTACTTTCCTTCGCATGCAACCCTGTTCAACTACAGCAGAAGGCTTGATTGATCGAAGAGTGCGAGTGAAAGACTGGGAAGGAGGAAAGAGAGGGCTACTGCGTTTTTACCCGTATTGATAGGATCTGGGCCCGAAGAATTGGGACAGTGAAGGTGCGAACAGGTGTAGGAATGGACAGAGTTGTGCACGACTGGTGGCGTTTCAATTAGAAGCTCTTAGCGGGTCTTTCGCACAACTTTTGAACACACTTCTTCCTTAACGTGTAGGGCCAGTAGTTGGATTAGATGATGTCATATGTAGTAATATATGCATATAGCGTTTAATAGATGGCGTCATATTGCTAAACTTTGCTGACTGGTTTACTTTAGCCGTCTAAATAAAATCCATTCTGAATTCGGGGTATTAGTCAGTGTCGGTACGGAATTCATAGCAACCGTCTTGGTTTCTCTGTGAAAAAAAAAATCCTTTTCTCTCGTGTAGCTCAAAAACAATTGTCAAGTAAGTTTGTTATGATCACCTCACGCTTATCCCGATAGAAAAGCTTCTCTGAAACCTGTGATAATAAAACGGTCTTCGCCGGTGAAGCCAAAGGCAATAACGGAGAGATGCGATGCGAAGGGAAAAGTCCAAATGAGGAGAGAGGAGTCGGCTTGGGGGGTGTCTTGATCGTGACAATCTACTCAAGGAGTAGGCGTACATATAGTCACTGGGAGCGGAGGTGGATCGTTCGGCCATGGCGCTTGTCGTTGGTTCCCTTCATCTCTCTCTTCAGCATGAGTTTTACATACTTTTGTAAAACATATGCTCCATCTCCAGGAGGTTTTCTTTGAGATGACTTCACAATCTGCCCGGTCGAGAGATGTCGAGAGAGATATAATTCATTCAGTCCGGGTGCGACTTGAGCCGTTCCCACATCATCAAGGTGCTGAACAAGTGCTAGTCTTTCTCTCATATTGATCGGTAGAACCGGGAGTGATGTGAAGTACTAAAGCTCCTAGTTCCGGCCAATCGAACCTTATTCAATTATGAGACGAGCTCTAAGGTGTGTGTAGCAGAGCTGGGAAAGTCGAGATTGTTGAAAGAGATCTCGTCCTGAATTTCTCCAGAAACTCGCTGAATCACGAAGTTTTTGCATAGCTGTCTCGCTCGCGACTCGACTGTGTGGTGTGGGCCTGAGCAGACTGGTAAACTGAGATGGCTCGGAGATTGCTGCGTGGTACGAAAAAAATGTCACCGAAATGCGACGTTTCGTTCAAAAGACAGAGATCTCGTCTTTACTATCCAGACCGCAGAATGCTCGAGACAAGAATTCAGAATTCTTTCAGATTTCAGAATTCTGAATTCAGTTTGGGAAAGCAAGGGCTCACCGTCGGACGTTGAAAACCCTTGAGATGCGAGAGCCAGCGCAACGACCTTCTAAAAAAAAGGAAACAAGAGGGCAAGACGATGATTTCATGCCAACCTTTGAAGTGTGTCTGGTTCCTACCAACTGATGAGCCCGTCAAGAGTCATCGGGATCGGTAATGCGCGATGTGTTGGATCGCCGAAGGGAAGGGTTGACTAAAAAGAGGCTGGAAAGGTGCGCGATTGCTTCGCAATGTACCAGGTACATTACGTCCGCGTTGTTGGCACTTTGATTGTCATTTACACACTCGTACTTTCTCGTTCCTTTTATCTTGGGCTCAAAATTTTAAAACATCCAATGTCCTGGTTGCTCCACGAGCTCGTGCGGTCCAATGTGAGTCTTGGGATTATTGTCCTGGTTGCTCCACGAACCCGAGCGGTCCTGGGCTTTTCCACAAGGCTCACCTCCAAGAAGGATTGAGAGACGGTGTTACGCCTGATTTAAGGCGGACAGGTTTCGCGGGGCATTTGAAGAGGTTTCACGATTTCATTTGTCCCAAGTGAAAGCCAATTCGTCGCCGCTGTTGGACCCAGCTTCTTGGATCGACAAGGAAGCCTTCTCCAGAAATGGAAGAGTGTTCTGGAAAATTGTTCATGTTATTGTTGATGATAAAGAAAGTGTGAGTACCAATCATTTTCAAGCAGTTCAAGAGTCGTGCAAAATCAAGTGCGCAAGGTCTCGCACTCGGCGACACGGATTACGCTTACGGGGCGACAGGGCGGCATATTCATGCGGAAACGCAAAGACTAGTTTGGGAATGTAAAACTCAATCCCGGACGAGCGGTGTGGTTTGGCCATTACAATGGCCAACGACCCGGTCAATGAAGCAGCGTTTGCAAGCGAAGAGAAAGCGCATTCGCTTCGCAGGTGAAGGTGTTTAAGAGAGGAAATATTACGTCCACCTCAGTTAGTTTTGACGTCGTCAATCTGTGGCGCGGCTGCAGAGCTGCTTTGATGGAACATTGGCGCCTCCATGCTGTCTCCATCGACGCTCCGCTTCCCCGCACGAAGCTTGACGTAAGCTGCTTTCGAGCCCAGTTTCCGATTAGTGCCGAGCGGGCCACCACGGCGGATGGATTGCCTTGAGATGAAGCTCCCGCTGTCGTACTCCACGATCGAGATGGACAAAGCAGGACGGTGCTTTTTTATGCTTGCTTTCTTGAGCTTGAGAATTATGGCGTTAATGCTGTCCGGCGTTCCGGCTTTCCTTCGCTTGGTCATTTTCGCAAGGAGGCGTTGGTCGAGATTGCGTTGAGCAAGCTGCTTGTCGTCCGACGTGTCGCGCCGCGGCAGCAACGATAGCACGCGAAGCACTTGCCGTGGGGCAGGGCAACAACGCAACTGGCAGGTCAAGTCAGGGTTTCCGCGAGCTGAGATTCCGGTCTGGCGAACAGCATGCCCCTGCGACTCGTTTCAAGCTCACCTTCGTGACCGCATCCAAGTACACTCCGCGATAGCGACAACTTTACACAACAGATAACGAATTCAAAATTTTCTCGAAGGCGATACGAAGAGCACTTTTGCGATTGACACTAGCTACACTTGATTGACGCACTTATTGGTGCACTTGGCCCCGACCAAATTTGATTGACTGCCTGGCGATCAACCGACACTTTGTCTTGATCTTCAGTATTTATCTCTTACATACTTTGACTAATTAATGCCATAAATGAAAAGTACACATCCCGGAATTTCAAGACTATAGCCGTTGGGTGGTGTAAGGTAATGTGTAACTTGCTGATGTGGCGGGACCGTGGCGTCCGACACACGGGACTTTGTAACTGCATCATTCGACTCGAGCTTTCCAAACTCTAATTTTTGATTCGCTCAACAAACGAATCGGGTGAGAGAATAGGGAACTGCTCGACCACGACATTAGTGTCGGAATGAATGTCTTACTAGCGTCCATCTTGGCGAAAGGGCCAGAGCGCCTGTGCATGCTGCAGACTTGATATAAAGCAGATGGTGGTACATCAGAAGGAGGAATGCCTGCCTACTGAGGTGGTTTTGATTCGTTCAGGAGCTCCGCTGTTCACCGTCTAAAAGTCCCAGGCGACTGCAGTCGCTCATGTTGGGGGAGTTACATGCAACAGCGGCCATTAGGCAAACCATAATGGCGCTTTGGTGACGTTAAAAAGCTGGCTCATGCAGCAGCTGAAATGACTAGTCCGTGTTTCGGCAGCAGCAGAACACAGAATACCGTAATATTCCGGGTTGGCCCGGACATTGGGAACTCAAAAAGACTTCTGTCAGAAATGTTAAAGAATTGGGAGAAGACGACTCTGTGGTTTGCACAGCCAAGAAAACATCCATTATTGATCACAGCATTGAAAATTCAACTCGCGGCGCAAGTTTTGCATTCATAAAGACGAGTAGGCACTCTTGTTAGAGTTTGACTTTTGCAGCCGTGTTGACGTGACAGCTTCACCTTCGTCGAGCTCCACTACCGTGTACGAGTTGCCTTTAATTGTTGCCACACTCTCGTGGGATGATGATTGTGACTCGCTGGGCTCGGGCTCATCCATACTCTCCACCATAGCCTCGCCGAATGTCTCGCGCTTTAAGAAAAAAGTAGCGAGGATGGCCAAAACAAAGATGAGGGCATAGACGAGTCCGGCGAGGCCAAATGACTCCCGCTGAATAAGATGGGTCAAAAAATAGGGAGAAAGAATAGGCGCGATTCGGTGACCCAGTTGACACACACTAAAACAAGTAACGCGGATGGCGGTCGGAAATACCTCCGGAGTGTAGGTGTAAAGCCCGTGAAAGATGATTGACATCCCGACATGAGAAAACACCAAAGCAATGACAATTAAAACGAATGACCCGGCATATTGACTGATAAAGAGAAGTGACACAGCCATGATGGAGAGCCCGAGCCTCATCTCTGATTTTCTGAACAGCCGTGAGGAGAGATAGGTGACGATGAGTGAACCAAGAAACCCACCACAAGAGAGCGCCACGGCAACCTTGTACTGCGCGCTATCAACCTCCGGAAACCGTTTCTCCAGCTCAAGAGGATAGAACGTAGCCACAACGAGGGCGAAACTGTTCAAAAACCAAATCGCAATGAGTGGAACCAACGTAGCACCTGCGCGCCCCCTGAAGAGCGACAGAATCCGAGGAACCGGAGTGTGGTGTTCGACCAGCTCCGTAATCTTGTCGCTACCGGCGAGATTCTCCACAGAAAAGTATGCTGGCCGAGGAACACCGTTGATTCTGGCGATGCGGTCTACGATTTCCACAGCTCGGAAATAGTCTTCTTTCAGGATCGCGAACCTGACGGAACCTGGCATGAATGTGAGCAAAACACAAGCTGGTAACCCGACCAGAGCTACGATTCTAACTACCCACTGCCACCCCAGCGACTCCATGAATGCCCAAGACACAAGAGACACTGTAACCTGCCCAAGCGTAAAGGAATAAGAAGTGAGCGCAGAAAAGAAGCCGCGCCACGGAGTAGGAATGCTCTCGATCAAGAGCGTCGAGGCGGAAATCACGTTGCCTCCATACCCAAACCCGAGGAAGAGGCGGAGGATAGCAAAAGACATCACGTCCGTTGCGAACGAGCTCACGAAACCGATAACAACACATATGGTCAAGCTGAGATGGTAGACCGGTTTGCGGCCGATGATGTCCGACATTCTGCCTAGTACGGCGATCCCGACAACCATTCCAAGACCAGTGAAACTTGAGACGATTGACAAGTCCTCTTCCTCCACGCCCCAGTCTTCGATAAATTTTGGGTACAACAGCATAAGCAGATTCATCTCTGCCGATTCCACGAAAAACCCGAGCGAGGCGGTAAGAAAAAGGTACACATGAAACTTGCCCACTCCGATTTCGTCGAACGCCATTTCCACCAGCTTAAACCGCTCCTCTCTAGTATTGCATTTCATCGTCTCCGCGTCCGGCCCAGGCGTGGCCGAGAGCTGTTCCCGAAGCACTCTCTCCGTCGGCTCGACAAGCTCCACGCCGCTATCGTGCGATTGCTCCAGCATAATCCCCAGCCACCAGCCACCAATTGGTACTTAATCTCCACGCACACCCTCTCCGCGCTGCACTTTGACAAGCTCTACCGAAGAAAGTGCGCGCACAACGGGACGAGAGAGCGTCTCACAGTCTTCGGCTGGCACCGTGGGGACCTAACCTGGCTCTCTACTTTGAAAGCCTTCGCATTGAACGTCCCTTATCAGCGTAAATCTGCACCACTGCTCTTGTCCTTTGCTGACTTTGCTGACTTTGCTGACTTCGCCTGTTGCTTCTTTCGTTGTTTCGTTTTCTCTCAAACTTTGCCGCTCTCTTTTTCTCTTTTTCTCTTTGTTTCCAATGTTTCCATTCCACTGTCTCTCTATTCTCTCTCTGTTTACTAATACTCTCTCTCTCTCTCTCTTTCGTTCACGGTCCATTACTACTATTACCACCTCAGTCCTCGCAGTCCTACTCGAACGAATAGTCAGAGCACTAAGCCGCAGCCCGTACTTACCGTTACGCTTACCCACGCACCTTAGCGCGACTTCCTCGTTGAGTGACTGACTATGACTGACTCCTCGATTGATACAAGGCTTTAAAGGCTGCTAAACGTCGTCATGAGAGGGGATCTGTGACGCCAATTATGCATATTTTAGCTTGATTGTACGTCACAGAGACGTTTCAGTGATGCATGAGGACGGAACCTCGATGAACTCGGAGAATGTGGGACGTAAAAGTCTCGTCATGACGGGACCTCCGTGACGAGGACTGGGAGGAGAAGTCGCTCTTCCACAAACTTCCACAATCTTCCACATCTTCCACACAATTACTTTACTTGCCGTACTTGCCGTCCGTCCTTCGTCGATTTTCCCGTTCTTTTTTGTCTCAGTGGCCATTGGCATTGAGTGTTCGCGGACAGAGAAGACAGCTGCTTGCTGTGTTGGAATCCTTAGATTGGCTCACGCATTGCGACTTTGCGGCCGCCACTGTAAGCACGCGAGGTTGCCAAGCCCTCACACAGCGTGCAACGCCAGCCAAAGACCAACGACGTTGGTCGATCACTTGGCCGCATAAAAGTGCGCTTACAGACGCTCGTGCAAAGCAGCAGAGCAACTTCCGAATCGCGTAGGCGGATTGGCGGAAGACTGACGGTTAGATTGGCATTGACTTGTTCGTTGTCAGCCTCGACGGTGGAGCAGCTTGCCAAGTTACGCCTGGAAGAATTGGCGTCCTGGCGTTCATTTTGATTTGTGATTTTCGGGGGTTGCGCCATTTGAAGCACTTTGAGCGTCTAGCGCTCTGACGTGTTCACAGTAACTTGAACGCTCCGGCCGAGATGGACAAGCTCGACCTTAGTCTCGACGAGCTGCGCAACCAGCGCGACAGCTCTTCAAGCGGCAACAAGCGCGGCGGATCAAAAGCTGCTGGAAGTAAGGGTCATGGACAGCATTCCAATGCGGGCAGCGCGGGCCAAGGTCGCAAGAGGGCTCCTGGCGGCAGAGACGACGGCACTGGGGACGTAGCCAAAAGGCCCCGACGAGATTTTGACGCATCTTCGTCGTCAGCATCGGGATCGACATCTGCACGAGGCAGGCAGCAGTCGTCGTTCTCGGGGCGAGGCGGGAGAGGAGACGGGCTCCGGGGCGGCAGAGGTGGGTATGGCGGCTCCAGAGGAGGATCTGGTCGTGGCGGGCGGTCGGGGGACTCCTCGTTTCGCGGGGGCAGGGGTGATCATCATCGCGACAACCGAGATAACCGAGACGGTCGTGGGGATTCTGCGCGAGGTGGCCGCGGGGGAAGGTACTTCAACAACAGTAGCAGCTCTGGGCCGAGGGACAGCAGGCAAGGCCGCCAATCGCATGATCAGCATCAGCCACAACGCGGCCCAAAATTAAGTGCGCTCGGCCGTAAGATGCAAGCGACAATGAAAGATGGCTCAGCGGAGTTCTCGTTCGACCAGCAGGAGATGGCCAACGTTGACTCACAAGGCCAAATCTTGATCAAGTGCCCTGCAGATGCGCGAAACGAGGATACGCTCAAGGTGTGCAACATGATTTTGAGGCCTTTGGCGTTGCAAGTAATCAGCACCAATCCCCATGACCCAAGCAGTCAGTGGTATCTCACCGACGGTAAGGATTACAAGGTCAAAGTCTTGGAAACATTCCCAGTGAGTGGCCCCAAACATCTGGAGCTATTCAAGTCAAAGCGTGCAAAGATTCTGATGGACTTGCACGAGGCCAAAGCTCTTTATGCAGATCTGGAAAACAATAGCAGTGTGACGGCTGTTTCAAACGCTGTGACTCGCCTGTTCCTGACTTGTGCAAAGAATAGCTGGCAGAAACCGAGGTTCGTGTATGAGAAAGCTTTCGACAATAGCGGCCAACGAGGATTCGTCTACAAAGTTTCCCTCCCACAGTTTGGTATAGAGATTGCGCCAAATATGCGGAACTTTGATAGCGATACCCGCCTGGCAAAGAATAAAGCTGCTCTGCAGGCCATCAAGGCGCTGGAGGCATTGCAAGCTGGTGTGGCGGCTGCCCAAGGAAACTGACCTTCTTGCTCGCTCCTAGCTTGCTTTTGCAAACATTGAACCACGACATGCAAAAGGGTTCGGATCCTGACACCCTTGGACATTGCTTGCGAGGAAATAATCTGCTACGATGCACGGACGGTGCTTTGCCCTTGCCTTGCCTTTCTTCTCTTGAACTGCCTTAAAATTTACATTTACTGTTAGTGTACTTGTTGAACTTCCACAAAAGACAAACAACTTCTCCACCATTCCAAGCACTCTTTCAATAAAACTGATGTTGATCATCAAATCAACTGTTCTTTTCCCCTTCACAACGAAACATATTCCACAGCCATGTCAAGCAATACAACAAGAGCAGAGAAAACAAAAAATGATTGTATGTTCTTTTGTCAACAGTCTAACAAAACAATTGAAATCAGTAGTAAAACAGAAAATAGCATTGGCGGCCGCGCACGACCGCTCAAGCTTCCAAGGACATGTGTAGAGTACGAGATTGCACAGGCAAGGAACGTCACGTTCAAGAGAAAAGTGGGGAGCGGGGGGAGAGGCAGTTTACTGGTTGCCAAGGCCGCTCTGGCTCTGGAGCGCTGACCAAAGAAAGTTGGAATGGGGCTGCTGCTCCATCGTTTGAGACCCGAGCATCTCCTGAAGTGACGCTAAAACACTCTTCGATTTCCCGTCTGAGGACACGTTCGAGTGCAAATCTTTGTTTGCACTAGGGTACAAGTGAAAATTGCCTGAAGTTGGCTTGAATGCAGAGGAAGTTGGGGAGCTGGAGTTCGTCCGCGGCCCAAAAGCCTTCAAGTTTGGGGCGCAGAATGATGGCGCCGAGAGAGAGCTGGAGGGTAGCAGGTTGAGGCCGCTCTGCTTCTTGAGGAGATCCAAGAAACTTGAAGAGGACTGGCTCGGGAGGCTGCTAAACGAGTTACCGAGGGAGAACGAGTTTCCGAGGCGTTTGCTTTCGAGAAGCGATGATGACAAATTGAGCGAAGGATGACTGTGGAGCCCAGAGTTTTGAAGCGAAGCGAGGTTGAGATTCAAGATGGAGGAGAGACTATCTTGGCTACTCTGCGAAGCGGTGCGGCTTAGCCCAGCCGCGAGGTTCGAGTGCGAGGAACCAGTGGATGCAGCAGACGAGAGTCTTTGAGAGGCTGCAAGCGCCGGAGCCTCTGGATGAGCACGCTGAGTATGGTACTGGAGACCTTGCTTGGATTTGAAAGCTTTAGGGCACATTCCACATTTGAATGCGTCAATGCTCTCGTGCACGGTCTTGATATGTCTGCTGAGAACCCTGTACAGGGCGAACCCCTTGCCGCAAATAGAGCACATGTGTTGCTTGGAGGGGTCGGCGCTTGAGGCGGGAGCACCCTGGCTGGCATGAGAAATCTTTGGCTGCTTGTTGGCCGGCTCGCACATCTCCATAGCCTTGCGCTTTCTGGAGTCCGAATCAACAGAATGTGCGTCTTCGTCGTCGCTGCTGTGACAAGAAGGGGTTCTTGTGAGCTCAGAAGTTGGCGCAGAGCAGATTGCTGGAGCAGACTCGTGCTTGACAAGCTTGGCAGGAGACGCTGGCTTGGCCACCTCCATGGCGTGATCGCTACTGGTAGTTCGCTTAACTTGGGCGAGATTCGAGGAGGTAGGTGCGGGGGGGAAAGCAGCGCTTTGGAGCGCAGGCGCAGGCTTGGGCTTTTCAGATGACGCGCTGCGAAGCGGAACAGATTTTGGAGAGCCCTGCATAGAGGCCGTGGATTCGGACACGGAGTCCTGGAGCTTGTCTTCGCTCTCCGGGTCCTGAGAGGAGGGGGAGCGGGACATGAGGCCTTTCACTTTGAGACAGCTCTTCGCTTCGAGATGGTACTTGAGCCCATGCCTACCCTTGAAAGCTTTTCCGCACCTCTTGCAGGAAAAGTTCTTGATGCCAGCGTGTACGCAAGTGATGTGGCGCACAAGGGAGTTTTGCCACACAAAGTCTCTTCCGCAAATTCCGCAGCGGAAGTTGCCGTCGGGTCCTTCGCGAATGAACTGGTTCACGCCTTTAGAGAGCTCTGCTCGCAAGGAGTAGCGCTCAAGCTCCTCTTTACTCATGCCGATGAAGACCCCAGGATGGGCCGCGTTCCCCGCGAAGCCAGGCGCGACGATGTGCTGCTGCTGCTGCTGCTGCTGCTGCTGTGCTTGCTGGAAATAGTGCTGCGACGGTGCGTGCACCGGGTTGAGCGCAAGTTGTGAGGTTTGGATGTGCTGCTTTTGGGGCTGTTGCACGGCTATGCCCGGGTGCACATGGGCAAAGTGTGAAATCGATTGTGGGTGTGGATGTACAAAGATAAAGTTGCTGTTGCCGCCGTGTGCCTCGCCAGCAGCAACCATCGAGTTTGCAGGGGGGGGATAGATGTGCTGACTGTGAGTCATCATTTCCTGCCTCTTTCTACTATGTATTGATTGAATCCCGGCGGATATATAATTGCGATTGAGATGTATATGCCTCCTCTGTGCTCTCTCTGCTACCACCGCTCTCTGTGTCTGTCTATCTGTCTGGCTATACCTCCGTCCTGCGCTGCTTACCGACAGCAAACTGAAATTTGCAGGGATTGATTGACGCGCAGTTCCTAACACAAACCAAACAGCGTTTTGCTACCAAAAGTTAGATTACAAAAACAAAAACTCCATGCATCACAGGCACACTCTCCTCTCGCACACTCTCAAACACTCAAACACTCGAACACAACAAACACACACACACTCCGCCGAAATAAAAATGCATATGATCTCATGACCTATATGATCCATGCAACCGCGAGGGGACAGAGGGAGAGAGAACGAGAGAAAGAAAGACGAGGAAGAGTCGGGAGACAAAATGACAATTTTGAATGTCTGCTGTCTCGCACACGACCGACACAGCCGACGACACAGAGACCAGTGCACGACTGACCAGCCAGCGCTCAAAACTCGAATGCATATATTGGCATATATGCTGCCTGAGCATCACAGAGCACCACCGCAAGCGCAGCTACTGACTGACTGAGTGACTGACTGACTGAGTGACAGCTGGCAGAGGTTTTTTTGTTTTTTTATTTTGTTTTTTTCCAAAACAAAAAAGCGAAAGCTATGCAAACTATTTTTGCAATCACAGCCTCCTCCACCTCCCTTCCTTTCTTCCGAGCAATCAAAGCCAACCCCGTAGCCCAGGCCTAAGCCCGCTCTAGCCCCGAGAAGCATCGTCCCGGCGAATTAGGCTAGCTGGCTATCCATCCTAGCCTTTGTTCCCTTCCTTCCTTGCCGATATCTGTCAAGATTCCGCCAGTCACACTCAGAGATTCTGACTCGGGGACAGACAAACAAAGGTAAAGGCAGAGAAGAACCAGGGAGGAAAAGTTCGCAGAGGGGACAATGCATGAATGCATGAATGAATGAGTGCTGCCCTACTCTCACTGAGCTCTTCATCCCCTCTCCCTCTCACTTTTTCCTCGAAATCAGAATTCAGAAGAAGAAGAGTTGGGAGAAGTTCAGGGGCAGACAAACAAACAAACAAACAAACACAACCGCTGTGGCCCACTCTCTCTCTCTCTCTCTCTCTCTAACTTGAAGCTCCTCGCCACATCCCATAGCGTCTCGCCTCACACTCATTCCCTATCGGGAAGAGGCAGAACGCTGAGAGAGGGGGGAGGAGGAGGAGGAGGAGGAGGAAGGGAGAAAAGAACTCGGCAAACTCGTCCCGGGGCTTGCTAGCAGTGACTTGGCGCCATCGCTAAGGCCCCTCCACCCTAGCGCCGCATGATAATGCCTGCTAGCGTCGCAAAAGGGGAGGAGGACTTGGCTTCACCCACCCCATAGAAGAAGAAGAAGAAGAAAGAGTCCTTCCGAAATGGAAAAACACATTCGCTCTCCCAGTCTATCCATCGATCCATCGATTCATCGATTTATCGATCCATCACCGAAGTGCAGTCCAGTTGAGGGCGCAACGAACGGCAGGCACATTTCAAAGCAGCAGCGGCACCAGCATTCAGGAACTCATTAGGAGTGCACGGATAGATAGATGGATAGATAGATGGATGGATGGATGCATATGGATTCTTTCTTCACGGATCTTCTTCTTCTCCTTCTCTGCGCTTCTCCACAATGCTCACAATGCTGTGACTTCGCCAACAGCGACACAGAGACTGCAGAAAGACACAGAGCTATGCTCTCCTTGCGCAAGATCGCTGTGTGGAAGACACACACTAACACTCATGCTCTGACAAAGGGAGGGGGGTGGGAGGGGGAGAAAGGGATAGAGAGGAGAGGATTAGGGAGGAGACACGCCGTGTTGTCACACCTCACGGCAGCCGGGAAGGCGAGTCGGATTTGGCTCGCTTTGGTACAAAATTGCCCAGCGCAAACGGTTCAAATCACGGGCCCCGCATCTTGCAAGGGCACTGGCCTTCGCCAGACGCCAACCGGCCTCTATGCCGCGAGCTACTGCTTCACCAGGCGGAACTCAAATCTTGCCTAGCATGCAAGCTCGCATTCCTGAAACTCCCGAATCTCTGCTCGAGCACAAATCAATCGAGAAATATCCCCTCTCCTACTACCCTATTATCCTCCTCGTTCCCCCGACAACGTCTTTCAAATCCACATTCCACATTCCACACATTCCACCGGTACGCTGTACTCAGTGCTCAGTACTCGGCGCTCGGTTATAATGCAAACAACGACGCATTTCCAAACACTTTTCCTTCCTTCCTTCCCTCTCTACCTCTCCAAGCAAATCTCTCTTTCTCTCTCAGCAAAGCTCGTTCTTCCTTCTTTCTACCTCCCAAGTCGTCCCTCGCCACACACCACTTCCTCCTCCGATCTCACCCCGCTACCTTACGCCCTCCTACCGACTTCCCTAGCGATTCGCAGCGGATACTCCTGCAGTGAATCTCCGTCTTAAGGCGCGGCTGCCGTAAACGCTAGGGATGGTACGTGGCTCTGCTGGGAGAAGGTATGCTGACTAGCGTTGGCAGTAGGAGCTGGACTCGCGAATGGAAGGTATGGGAAATGGGATACGGGAGAGCACATGCACATGTAGGCAGAGAGATATGGAGATGTGGAGATGATAGATTGGCGATGTGGCCATGTGATTGAAGCAAAGTCATGCCACCGAGCCATGCCAAGTCATGCCATGCCATGCCATGTCACGGTGAGCAAGCGCATCTGGGGGAAAATCCGCGTTGATTCATGGCAACGAACAGGAAAGTTCGCGAGCGACCAGAGCTGCAGCGCGGATGAACGAACCAAAGATTGCCATGCCTCTGCGCCAACTGCCCTGAACGAACGCGAAGGGGAACATTCCTCCTCCGACTGACTGACTGACTGACAACGCCGCGCCCTTTTCTCTCCCTACACCTAACTCATTCCACTTCTCTCTCTCTCTCTCTCTCCTTCCCTCCCCCAATAGCTGGCATGCTTTTAAGACGGTGACCGTACACTTTACCACATCCTAATCCCAGCCTGCCTCATTTATCTCCGTCCATGGGGTGAACTTACACTTGTGATCACAGCAAACTGATGTTCGATTCGTCTCCAACCTAGGATGAATCCAAAGCAAACAAAAAAAAAAAACAAGAGACGCAACGAACGCGAAGTGCCTTTTCGTGAGCTACATCGTCCACCTTTTGCCATGTCATGCCATGCCACTCCATTCCATTCCGTTCACTCGAGCACTGGATATCAATCAATCAATCAATCAACAACACCCACCACAAAAAGCCCTGCAGTCGAGAGTACGGGTACTCTGCAAACAAACGAGTTGCGCTTGATTTCACTACGCATGGATGGTGTGCGACGCATCGAGAGCATGTCTCAACTCACAAGTCGCACAAACCAGACCTGCGTAGGCACGCCTTTCCATCCACGCACGAAAGAGCAGAAAGAGAGAGAGAGAGGGAGAGAGAGAGAGGGGAGGAAGACACGAAAGAAAAGTGTGCAGAGAAGTGTCCCTGCCTCACGCCCGCATCTCAGTTTGTGTCTGTGTCTCTCGTGATTGCACCAACAAAAAAAAGAGACAACAAAACCCGCTCGGCAGCTCTCTGGGCTAGAGCGGAAATGTAAGAGGCTCTGCTGATGAAATCAAGCCCCATCTTGTTTCCCACTCCAGCACCATTCCCCATCCCCGTCCGCTCTTCTTCTGTCTTCTGTCTCTCTTGATTCATTGATTGTTGATAGACAATCAACACCAATAGAAACGAATGAGTGCTCGGACAGCTCGGACGCTGGCCACACGCCGTAGCGCGAAACTAACTCGGCTCACCCGTAAACCTCCCGTCTTTCCTTCCAGTCGACACTTGACAAGCTATGCACAAAAATTGGATCTGTGCAGTGATTGCTAGAACAAGCTGGGACTGCGAGCAGGGACAAGAAACCAACGTCCAAGAGGCGAGCGAACGAACGCGAGAGTTTGTTTGTTTGTTTGTTTGCAAATGGATCATGCAAAATCCAGAATGCAGAGTAAAAATGAACTCGGCACAAACTCGGATAGCCTGGCTGGCGAGAAGTTGTTGCATGGACGGATGGACTGAGACTGGCCCGTCACGCCAGTCGGACGGCTAGCTCGCGATAGCGTTCTCGACTGGTCCAGAGCCAACAAGCGAGCACGCAAGCAGCTGCAGATTTGCTGCCTGCGAGTCAAAATGATGGCCAGACGTGACAACACTGGCGTCGAGAGGGGATATCCTCTAATGCAACGCAACGCAACGCAGGCAACGCCTGTTGTTGCTGTCTTCCTTCGTTCGACTCCAAAGAGTCGCCCAGTCTCGCAAAGCTCTCTCCTCTCTGTTTGTGACAGCTTCGGGGCAGCGACTTGGTCCTCTCAGACCGGCTATCCCGCCCGCTAACCTAAGGCTTCATTCTGCAATCTTGCCGAGTTGGAAAACGAATGTTGGACAACCCAGATCTCTTGCGAATCCGAACCAAAGGCGGGCGAGGCGGCGAGAGAGAGAAAATGAGAGAAGAACGAGTACAAAATTGTGCCGGCTGCTCGTCAAATCGCGCATGAAGGCTTTGCTTTGCTCTGCTTTGCGACCCGTCCCAGCGGCAGAGACTCGCGAACGAACGAGAATGCAACCCGCCGTTCAGGCACAAGATGGCACAAATTTGCGGCCTCCGCGTCTCACTGGACACAAATAATCCTCGGGCGCTTGCGTTCACACTTCCATGTGCACTCGAACTCGCTCGTCCAATCAGCCGCGCATCTTCCACGGATCGATCGACCCTTCGTTCATCGATGCAATCGTTCATGCGGGCGCGTTCTCATGCGATCGCGCAAGCAGCACCGCCACCATCCAACCTTCCAACCCTTCCAATCCTCCAAACCACCACACAGCAACCACGCCACCGCCCGCTCCACATCGCGACAACAAACCGCAAACACAAACCACAACCCAAACTCAAAAATCGTTGACTCACCTTTTCCCGGATAGGTTGACCAAAGTTGAGGTTTTGACTGGCGATTGATAATCAATGAATGAATCAATCAATCCACCTACCTACCCCAACAATTAAAAAACCACACACCACCAGGCAAAGCAAACCCTATTCGTGGGTCTTTTGCAGTTCCTCCTCTATGTTTGCGCTCAACGTTTATGACATCACGTCACACAAACCGCTCGCGTTAGCTCTCCAGTCGTAAACACAACGCCTAGCCGTCCGAGCCATCAGCGCAAAACCGAACGCAGCGGCTAGCGACGCGAATGCGGAGAGGGAGAGAGAGAGAGGAGAGGTTACGTAAACGGATAGGGCCTTGCACTGGCGAAGCGCCAAACACTGTCCATGTAGTCCGCCGCTTAGCAGCAAGCACCGGCGCCGCCTAAGAAGCTGCCGCAGTTGAACTGTGGCTCGAGCTTTGTCACGCTTGTTCTGGAGCGCGATTTCGCGTAAGCGATGCTGATTGGTATTTCGTAGTTCTCTCTCGACTGAGCGGAAATAATCAGATCGCCAAGCAGCGAGACGCCGTCGAAAAGCCAACAAAATTAGTTGAGCGAGCAGCGCGCTCCGAACAGCAGACGCGAATGCGCGCTAGAGAGGCGAAGGCTCAAGACCACAGAGTGGGCCAATCAATCATGGAAAGACCGCTAAGGTTGCATCCTTGTGACTAGAACCGACTCCGGATACTTGCTGGACTACCTCGACGGCTGGGTAACAGCACCACGCTGCTGTACTCAAAAGCACAAGACTCATTCGCTCCGGATCCTGTGTTCCTTTTGCTCCTGCTGCTCCTGTTCCTGCTCCTGCTGGGCACTTTGGCGCCCTTCTCTCTCTTTTTCTCTCCAGCTACCTCGCGAATTGGTCGCCTGATGCTGGGAAACAACAAAGCACTTACCTCGAAACGCTAAGCACCGCAGTCGAAATCAGTGAATCAATGCGCCGCGAAACAGTTGTGTAGCACAGGGACTGTGAGTACGAAACGCGATTGCTCGTAAGACAACCTAGCGGCTGGGGGAACGTTGCGACTATCGACTATCGAGAACAAAGCATGTGCGACAGTAGTGGTGGGTAAGGATGAGGTTACGGAGGAGACCTTAGTCGAGTTGGAACTCGGCGCAATTAGACGGAACTGGGATGGACTTACCTATTGGTTGGGACTTTGGGACTTTGGCAAATTCAACTTGTCAACTTTTTTCGCTTTTGCAAAATGGTCGTCGTCGACTTGGCCCGCGGCGGAAAAAGCTGACGGAGCGTTTGGTGACTGCCGGGACTGGACGGACACGAATGCGACTTGCGCCCTTTAAGCTCTTTTTGGTCAAGCAGTGTACTCACTCACTGGCAGATTGTAGCATTGGAGTTTGTGCTGCCTTTACTTTTAGTTTGGACGGCGCCGGCTAGCAGTTGCAGCTTCATCGCAGTTGAGGTGTTGTTGCGGTGAGTGCATATTATTTCTGTGCCATCTCACGAAACCTCCCACTTTTTTCTCTGCCGCTGTGCTAGTGCTTCGCTCGTTCGAGTTCCAAACGGCCCAGCAAATTTGTCGCACCGGTATTCTTTCTTGCAGATGACAGCACTCTTCATTTGCGGTCTTCGTGGAGCAAGTAGAAGTGCAAGTTGAAGTGAGATGCGCTTTTTCCCTTTCTTCTTCTTTTTCTTTGCATTATCAAACCAAGGAAGAAAGTGAGGAAGTTGGAGTGCACCGAGTTCTCTTCTACAGTCAAAAACTCAGAAAGGGTGCTGAACAAACACGATAGAGCAGCAGGTTGGCGCTGCACTCTTTTGAAGATGAGAGAAAGCTCAATGCTCCCAAATTGGCGCAGCGTACTGGTATATTCTTATGTCGTCGCTGGCTCGCCAAGGCAGGAAGGTAGGTACATATTCATTCACTCATTCACCCACTCATTTTGCTCACACAACACGTTCGCTGTCGATAATTTTTCCCTTTCTACTTTTGCTGTTTCTTCTTAATTTACAACCTGTATGAACTTTGAATGACCGTGACTTCAACAGCAGGAAAAGAAAGAAAGAAAGAAAGAAAGAGGAGAGCAGATTATTTAATTGAACAGAACAGCAATTGCCGCTCTTCGAGCAGTTCTAGTCTCGAGTGCGATGAGGCGGCCGTCGGAGAGCCGCAGCTCGCGAAAAGAACAAAAAAAATTTAACAAAGGCGATGCAACTTCTTTCTGACTGACCATCCTGATTCCTCTCTTCTGTGCGCAAATGCAGTTTCACAAGAATGAAGAGGGGAGCATCCTTTTTGGCACTCACCTCTCCCGCCCATTACTGCAAAGCTAAGTAACACAGCGCAGTGTTGGGCGATGATGGACCACGAAAGCCGTATCGACGTCCACGATATTTATGACGAATAACAGTTGGTATGTACAGCACTGAAAGTGGGTCGTCCTTCTGAACGACAATTTCTCACTCTCAGGTCTGTGTGAAGTACGTAGTTTGGTTTCAATCTCAACTGACAGAGAAGAATTGCAGTACCAGTACCCTGCCAGTAGGCGCGGGACGCTCAATTTTCTCCGCTCAAGCCGGTTACATTCGTTCTTGCGGTTTTCTGTCTTGTTTAGAGTTCTGATCGTCTCGATGCTCTGCGCGACGCGAATTTCCTTACTTCCACAGCCTTGAGGTCTCGGGACCGAATTACCACACACTACAGCGAGAGCCCTGCCTTCTAGTGAGTTTGGTTTCAATTGCTATAGTTGGGGCTCGTTTCTTGCAGGCATTTTCGCCTTCAGTTGATGGGGATTATGGGGAGGCACGATGGGAATATATGGGAATGTAAAGCGGCCAACTAACTACTCAAGAGCAATAGCTAGCTAGCTAGCTAGCTCCGAAGGCTCCTCATCCTCAAGCTCCTCAAGAGTGTTTGCTAAATTCCAACTACTTTTTCAAGACCGCCCCATTTCACCACCCGCCGGACGGTTGTTGTTGGGGCTTTCTATTCAGAGCTCAGAACACATCTCGTGCTTGCGTGGAGCTTGTATTCCGCAAGAAATACCAAGAAGTGGCTTGTGAAGTGGTGCAGATCCGGCTTCTCCGCGAATGTTGTCACCTGCTACGCTACTCTCGAGTCACATTCCAACAACAATTTGTGCAGAGGGATTCAAAGCTGTCAGAAGCAATCAACGACTCTTGACCCACTCAGTCTGAGCGCCGCGCTCTGATTTTTTGTATTTTGTTCTGACTGTGAAATTCTGAATCTGAATTCTGAATTTTGATGTAATTGTCTGAATCAATTTAGCTTTAGTAGAGCTAACGCAAATCTGAAGGCTTGCCATTTCCTCAACGACTAGTGCTGGCCTCTTCTCTTCTGCGTGCTTTTAAAAACAACACAAACTAAATCTTCCAAACCGTGAGAAACACGGGCAAACGGTAACCCATTGCGACAGCGAAATTAGCGTTCTAGTGTCCCCCTGCTTATCTGCCTTTGGCGATTCTGCCTTGCTTGCCTCGCGCTACGCTTTCTAACGCGACAAGTTGGAGCGGCCTCGCGGGACCGACTACGAACGGATACCCTGGTCTTGTTCCCGCCTACCTCAATTCCACAGTCAATTAATTAACTGTAAGAACTTGCAAAAGAAGAAGCGAGAAGAAGAAGCGAGAAGAGCGACTCAATAGGAAGACTCGGCAGGCTGACCACAACGGTTCGCCGCTTCCGTCTCCTCACTCCCAGCGCCCACCCAACTCGGGTGAGCTCTCCCTCCCATCTTCGTTCCAGCATCTGAACCATGAACTCCGAACACTCACTCCGCTATGACACTTCCTATCGTAGTCGTCACAACCACGATGAGCCCTTCGCCCAAAGCGGCCAGACCGTTCGATTCACAGTCAACTTTGAAAGTTGAACTTGAAACTAGCGCGATGGCGTGAACATGAACGAGACATCAGAAAGACAATTTTTGCGCAGCTTTCGTGTCAAGCGCAAATTGCCCAACGAACACTCACGCGATCTTCTTACAGTCCTTACTGTTCTTACCCTCCTTACCCCACCCCTACGCCGCTCTCACTCTCAAATAGGCACCGGCGGTAAGGTAAGTTATACCAACAACGTATCAACGAGAGACAACTGCGATTTTGATACATGCGCTGGTACTACTCAGAGTACCAGTGATGAGGAATGATACTACCGGTACCCTTTGTTGTGGAGAACGCCAACATTACTGTGTCGGATAACGGCCAAGGTACGAGCAAGAAGTAAGGAATAACTTACCATCGTTTTAAAGGTTGATTCATGCGCTGAAATTTGCGAAGTTGTCAGTACCGGTACCTGCATGTACGCTTGATTTACAAAACCCTTAACTAATCGTAATAGCTCCTTAGGCAGGGAATTCCCCCTCTGCAGTTGCTCGATTGTACCACTTTGAAGACCGTCTAAGCCTCTCAAGAAGTGATCTAACATAATAGAACATGATAGAACAAACATAGTGGTGAGTACCGGTACAATACCAGGACTGTCTACGCTGCGTAGAGTCGTTTTGCGATTCACCCAAAGGCCCAGCATCTACGACGAGAGGCTAATATGAACTAATCTTCAGGAAAGATCTAATCTTTCGCACTAATCCTCAGGAGAGATCTAATCTTTCGATCTAATCTTCTTTCGCACTAGGTAGCTTTTAATCATTGAAAACAAGTTATAGCTAGAATTCTTAATATACATCTGTGAAACATGTTTACAGATCGCTAATTGCGGTACCGGTAGTTCGAACAATCATTAGGATGCACATGGATGCACAGTCTCTTCTCTTACTTCTCTTTCTGCAACACACTCTACACACTCTACACACGCACATACCCGCACACCTGGTGAATTTGCGTTCGGCTTTGCGCCTCAAATTATGACGGCGATGAATTAGAGCCTCTGCGGCCTCCACAGGTTTATGAGTGGTAAATACTTTCCAACGCGGCACATGTAACGCCTATCGCGCTCTACGGCTAGCCAGCGTGGGGGTTAGCATGCCCCCTTTCGCTCCCAGCACTAGAAGAGAAACGTTTCAGTCCCAGAGACCCAGAGAGAGCATGAGATCCGCCGGTGTTGAGGCCCTGAGGCCCTGAGGCCCACCCACGAGCAGAATGAGCAGAAGATGAGATGGCTGGCTGATGCTCGCCAGGGCCCTACGACGTGCCTGGGCAGCTGCGTAAAGTGCCTGGTGCTGGTGTGAAGACTCTTCAGTAGCCCGCAGCAGTTCTCGGATCCCCCACTTGTGAGCCCTTTTCGGTTTTCTTTGAGGATTGATTGAGATTTCAAGATGATGATTGATTGATCAAGAACAGAGTTTGCAAAGATCAAAACACCCCAGTGCTGGCTGCCCGAGAAAGAGCTCGCTTCGATAAATAACCTCCCTTTCTTCCAATGAATCGCGTCGCTCTAAAAATCGACCGATGGATTGGCAATGTTGTTGTGCCGTGGTATATGATGCTCTAAATGTGCTGCGATGCCAGGTGGTTGGTGATTTTGCCAGGCCTGTTTTGATTCTCTTGGTGGACTGACTGTGAGTGGGCGGATACTGTGAAGGACACAGCGTGAGTTGACTAGTCGTTTGATCGCATCGAAAGTATCGCCGTCTGCATGCTGCGTGCAACTCCACATGGCGACAAAAAGTTGGCGAAGCACAGTTGAGCGGCTCACTGGATCGGCGTGGCGTTTGTCTCAACTGACAGTGAACAACTAAAGGGATTAATCGCGTCGGACGCGAGTTGAGAAAGACTGGCAAGACGGTAACGAGAAAGGTATGTGCCAAGCTCACTCCTGTTCCGAGGGTAGTCTCGTCGAAGCTTCGACTTGAGATGGCTCCAATACAAAGAAAAACGAGTGTTCGGATCTCGGAGAAAGTGTTTTCTGGCAGAGATTCTGAACTTGAAATTCTGAGTCTTGAGAATCATCGATGGCATGATGGGACAAAATGATTAATTAAAAGCTTATCACCTGACTTGACTGGCAATGGGATGATAGGAATTCGGGGACGCGCAAAGAGATGGTTTCGTTCAGAATTGGAACGTATGTTCTTCTTGAGCTCCTTGAGCAAACCGAACAGAAGTGCGTGCCACCAATAAATGTGTGTGTTTGCTACCTTCGCAAGGGAAAGAGAGGGGGGGAAAGGAAAACGACAAATTTCGACGACCCATCTCCACTGCAGAGCTGGAGCTCACTATGAGAAACAGTTCCCCCTTTCCATCAATGGCGTGGTAAAATCGCCTTGTCTTCACCCGCGTTTGTGAACCACGCTTCAAACACTTTTTGACCTATTTCGCGGAATAAATCTCTTTTGCTAAAAACAAGACACTATTTTTTGGATGGCAGAATTCCATTTTCTTACCTTCTTACGAGTGGGAATCTTGTAAAAAACTCCTAACATGAAGGCGCTCGCATAGGGTGTGTCTGCTTGACCCCTACTCATTGTTCGTTTGATGATCAGCAGAACAAATGTCCCATGTACACGAAGTCAAAAGAATTGCATCTTCAACTGACTGCTGTTTCTGCGATAGGAAAACGTGGGGCCCGCGCCTTTCACCATTGTACACCTCCCTCGCGACAAAGATAAACTCGTTCAAAGAGTGGCGGTTGCTCAACAAACAGCACAGGTGCGTCGTCATCACAACGGCCATCATCAGCTCGCTTGTGAATTTAGTGAGCACCAAAGATCCCTCTGAATCCTTCAAGCGCAAAATTTGGAAATAACATGATTCTGGAAAAAAGAGCGAGCACAGAGTTCGAGTCTTGACAGCCAGAAGAACAGCTCTACACCTCTTTTACGTGTTTATTGGAGCCGCAATTTGAGCCATTCACAGAAGCCGACTTCAAATGTTCAAGCTCGAAGCTATGTTCTGGCCACAGTATAAATCTCAAACTCCACAAACTTGCTGGTTCACACTTCACGGGGCGTGGCTTTGTGCCTATAACGGTGTTTGGGAAAGTAACTATGCAGAAAACTGACAATGACAGCACAAAGCAACCACGGCACTGCAGTGTTGTAAAGCAAAGCTTGACTAATCGCTTCATAATTGTTCTCGCTGATACAATTTGGGCTTTTTGATCCACTCGCCGATTTAATGCATGCATGTGATGTCGTTGCTTTAACGTCATACCCAAATGCTCTCTCTGCAAGCATTCCAACGACGGGTCCTGCAAGAACAGCAAAAATTGACTCGAGGGCTAAGTGGTACCCAGAGATGCTCCCTGCAATATCCGCAGGCGCGAGTTCTGTCAACATAGGCGATATAGCGCCACTCCCAACCAAGGGGATCACAAACCCGAGGACTAGAAGGCCAAGCGCCTGAAATCTTGGGTTGTCTCGTCGCCCAAAAACCATGACCGTCAACGGAATCCGCAGTATATCTCCAGCCTGAGCAACAAAGATGCGACCATGATTTGGGGATCGCTTCGAAGCCAAATCGCCCAGGTAACCTGCAAAGATATGCCCGAAAACTGTGCCCAGATGAAGACAGTTGGAAAATAGGCCAGCAGATGCGCTCTCCACCCCTGCGCTTTGGAACCAAAGTACCAGAAACCCGAATCCACTGTATGGGAACGTGCCGAATATGCCGTGCAGCATGATCAGCTGAAAAGTGCGCGTTCGGAATACTTTGGAAACGGAATGCGACCCCTCCGAACTCTGGCTCTTTGCTTGGTGTAAAGAACTACCCTCGCCTGCTTCAATTTGTTCGCCAGCTTCGCTTGTGACGCGGGCAGTCTTAATAAGTCGATAGCTTGGTCTGAAAAACAGGGTAGGGGAGAGTCCGGAGGCTCCTCCCATGCCACCAAAAAGAACGGGCATGAGAGAACCAGCCAAGAATGCTGTCAGACCAAAGCATATCGACAACTGCCTCCACTGCTGATCAAATTTTGCGCCAATGTAGGTTCCCAGCATTCGACCAATCGCCTGAGACACTCGGAAAGCTCCAAAGTAACGGCCACGAGATTCGCTCTCATAGCCTTGTGAGATGACGCTCCCACTCAGCGGGCGAACGAGTGCTGAGAATACACCGGTTCCAAATCTGCATAAAGCAACTTGCCAGAATGAGCCACTGAGTCCGCACAACGCGCTAAACAGCCCCATGCCCAGCAACGATATTCTCAAAAACAGCCCGGGGTCGTTCAACCTGTCAATTTTTGGGCCCCATAGCACCACGCTGAACTTGATCGCCACTGCTTGTGAGAACGAGAGCCATCCGAGCGCACCTGGCCCTGATTGAAACTCGCTCTGCCACGCCCCAAAAAAGCTGCTCACAAACGCCAAGTCAGCAGACTCAGCCACAGATACCGCCAAAAGCGCGAGCCATTCTCGCTGCAGCCGCCGCTGCGCAGCTTGATCTTTCGCCCCCGTTTTGCCGAACAATAAAGTTCCTTTGCGTGCCTCGCTCCTTCTTCCGGCGTCGAACAAGCTCTGGACCTCTCTTTTATAACTCAAGCAACAGGAATCCACCTCTTCAACCTCACCAAACCACACAATAACAAAATTTGTTCTGATTCACGTAAATCTTTGCAAACGCCCGGAGTCTGGAGCCAACCAAAGCGAGTCGAAACTGTCAAAACTGTCGAAACACTCTAAACCTCGCTCTCGCAGTGCAGATACCACACGCACTTTGCCACCAGCGCCCACTTTCCACTTTCCACTTTCACTTCTGCTCGACCGCCTTACTGGGCAGCCGACTCCCAGCTCTTTCAGTCCGTCCCACCAGCTCCAGTCCCCGGGGACAGCCGAGTAAGAGTACATACATTGTCCAACATGCCCTACATTGACATTATTCACATGCCCACTATGCCCACTCGCACAAGCCGCTTGGTACTCGAGTACCGGTATCCTTCGCACCACGCCGAACGAAGGATCAGCTCCTCGGAATTCCGACTTGGCGCTGTCTTCGCTGTCTCCACGTAGCATCGACTACACGCCATGACTGACTCTAGCTAGCAGCCGCATGTGGAGGAGAGAGAGGAGAGAGGAGAGAGAGGAGAAGACGGGGGAAAGGGGGTGCGCGCGTACGAGACTGCTCGGGGAGAGCAGAAGGGAGACGAAATTGCGGACACCACAGCCCGAGCTATGTAAGTAAGTCGGGCGAACTCTGTGGCAAAGTGTCTCCGGTCTTTGCGGACAGCAGCACGTCAAGTGTCTCTCCGCTTTGCTTGAAAGAAGGTACGTGGCACAAAGTTTGCGTTTGCACAACTCAGAGTTAAGGTTTTGGAGTTGGTGTTTGTGTTTGTGATTGTGATTGTGATTGTGATTGTGATTGTGATTGTGATTGTGATTGTGATTGTGATTGTGATTGTGATTGTGATTGTGATTGTGATTGTGATTGTGATTGTGATGTTCGGGTCGGCGCTGGTCCTCGCGGAAATGTGCGAGAGGGAGAGAGATGGTGAACATTGATGGCAGAGACGGTTGTGATAGTTGTGATGCTGACTGGGTCTGTGAATGGAAACGCGCAACAACTCAGAGCCAGTGCCGTGAAAGTGGTGCTGAGAATCGAAACTGCGTTGACGGGGAAACATGTGGAGCCGTGGGGCGGCGTGGGGCTTGGCCGTGCTAGTTTTTGCGTGGACTGTTGCGCTGGGTCTTGGCGCTGGTGGCGATCGCATTCGTGCTAGGCTCGATCGCGTCGTAGAGAAGGCCAAGAAGGACGCGTTGCGGGAAGCCGTGGAGGCAGAATTCGAGCTTGCAGATAGTGACGAGGATGGCAAGCTGACGCTGGAAGAGTTCTCAAAGTACCTGCTGAAAGAGGATCGCTTTGACCCATTTGCTGGAAAAACTGAAGGCAAGTGGCTTGGTGATGAGCAGAATGTTGGAACTCAGACCCAGGTAAAGACGGCAGCTGCGGCAAACTCTCCTCCCGTGGGTACTGCAGAGCCGCTAGAGATCGACCCCTTGGCGGTCCAATCCGGGGCGGTGAGCGCGGGCACTACAGAGTCTCGTGACGCGGCCGACCTTTCGCGGTCGGCCGAGATGACAGGACAGAAATCTGGATTTTGGAGCGCTGTCGTCAATGCGATCCTAATGATCATCGTCACCGAATTAGGCGACAAGACGTTTTTCATTGCTGCGCTCTTAGCCATGAAGAACCCTCGCATCGTAGTGTACACCGGGGCGATGGGAGCGCTCGCTGCAATGACAGTTCTCAGCGCAGTGATTGGTTCCGCCTTGCCAGCGCTGATCCCTCGCAAATATACACACTACGGCGCGGCTCTTCTCTTCGTGTTCTTCGGGGTGAAAATGCTCAAGGACGCCTACGAACTCTATTTGGAGCCACCAACGTCCAACGAGGAGCTCGAGGAAGCAGAAGAGGAGATCAAAAACAAATTTAAAGGAAGAGATGACGATGATTCTCTGGAGTCGGGCCGTGCATCTCCGACCGCCCAGCATGCAAAACAGACTAGAGATCTCAAAATTGCAATGTCAGCCTTTACTATGACATTCCTAGCGGAGTGGGGCGATCGCTCTCAAATCGCAACCTTCGCGATGGCTACAGCTCGTGACCCTTTCGGTGTGACATTTGGAGGTATAATTGGCCACGCTATGTGCACAGGTCTGGCTGTCGTAGGTGGCCGTCTACTGGCCGCCAACATCTCCGAGCTGCACATCCAGGGTTCTGGCGGTATTTTGTTCTGTATCTTTGCCCTGCACTCGTTCATTGTGGGTCCTGAACCTTGAGACCAGCCGTACAAGTATAACCCTGCTCATCGTGGGCTCGACTTGTCCAGCTACAATATAAACTACTGTAAACCAATCGATCCAAAGTCCGCGGTCCACCATTTTGCATCATTGAACTCTCCATCCTGAACTGACACAGAGAATTTGCGAATCCATCTGTGTTCTGCCTCTCTTTCAACAACGATTTTTTTTTTTCGCGTGTTGCAATGAAGCATATTCTGTTCGTGGCCTACACGACACTCGCCAGTAGTATTACATAAGCTACACGTTTCGCAGAGTTGCCAGAATCACGCCAACGTTTTTCGTGACAACACGTAGAGCTTGGACTAGCGCCACACGAGGAAATCCAACTCGTGAGATGAGGAAATCGAAGGACTCTTACTACCTTTGTCTGAAAAACTCTACCTAGCAAAGGCGGACAGAGAACGGGATCGTTGCACATCGTTGCACATGGACTTTACACTTCGCCTTGGAGCACAGACAGCATAGACTCGTACGAGTTATATCCCCGAGTTGGTCAAGTCCTAGGCGCCTCTCTCGCATCATCTCATATCATCTCCTCATCCTCCTCATCCGCTCACACACTTGGCAAAGAGAGCGAAGGTGCAGCAGCGTTTTCTGTCGCAAGTCCACGGTCCACGTTGACACTGACACTGACACTGACAGAGAAGACTCGACACGCTCGGAGTCGTGGCTCTCTTAGCGCTTAGAATCGACGGGCGAAGCGACGAAAGCGTCTGTTGGTGCTTTTCTTGGCAAGCATGTTCCGGAAACCAACGAGAGAGGAGGTGGAGGAGGTCTTTCCTTTGGCGAGCAGGGGGTGGGAGTCGCAGCGAAAAGAGACCGAGTTCTGGGTGCAGGAGAGCGCGATTCAAGGCAAGCTTCCGTCGGAGCTGCAAGGGACGTATATCAGGAATGGCCCGGGGCTGAATGACGTTTTCGGTGTGCCGCTCAAGCACCCAATCGATGGTGACGGGATGGTTGTGGCACTGACCTTTTTTGAAGGAAAGGTGCACTTTAAAAATCGCTTTGTTCAGACATTCAGCCACAAGGAAGAAACGGAGGCTGGAAAAATGCTATACAATGGCAACATGGGATCTCGGGTGCCGCGCCCAGACCGCCCAAAGAGCTTGCGCATGCGGGACCCTGCCCATACCAATGCCTTCTATTGGGGAGGAAAGATTCTTGCTTGCCACGAATACGCGCTTCCGTCAGCTCTCGACCCTGCCACCCTCCGCACGATTGGGGACGACGACTTGAATGGTTCGCTCAAGAAAATCGGTGCTTTTTCTGCACACTACCGCCTGGACCCCGCAAAAGATCTCCTCGTTGGTATTGGCTTCCGAGCTGGAGTTATGGGCCGTAAGCCCAAACTCGCGATCATGGAGTTTAACAGGCAATGGGAGCCCGTGCAAGACCTCCTGTTGAATGTGCCCGACTTGAATTACGCTCACGACTTTCTCATGACTCCGAGCTGGTACATTTTCCACATAACTCCCTTTGTCGATGTTAGCGAGAGCGCGACGATGGAAATTTTGTCAGGGAAGAAGGCGCCTGGAGAAATGATGCAGTATTCTCCGCACCTTCCGTCAAAGATGGTGCTCATTCAACGCTACTGCAAGGACGGACAGGAGCGCAAGATACTAAGGTTCGACACCGAGCCTTGCCACATCTACCACTTTCAGAATGCTATCGAGAGGGATGACAACACGATTACGTTTGGAGCAACGGTAAGTTTGCGGGTTCGTTCGCGAATCTCTTCGCATTGCAAGTTTCGCCTCAAATGTACGAATGACTCACTTTTCAATGTTTCTACTCACGTCAGTGCTTGCCCCCAGGTTTCACCATGGAATGGCAATACAAGGTGTTTCTCTCAAATTCTGCAGATGCTCCCGGTCAGTATCACGACTACTGCATCAGAATTGACCAAAACACTTGCACGCGAACCCTCTCCCCAAAAGTTGCTGGAAGGTCGAATGAGTTTCCCATTGCAAACCCATACCGAAGCTGTGTGAAACTGAACGAGAATTCTAAGCGGAAGGTGCTGCCTCCGAGATATGTCTATCTCATGGCCGGCGCACCCGGTGTCACGATGCCGTTCACCGAGATTGTAAAGTACGATCAGGACGGGGAGCGGGACGATGTCTGGAAGGCAGACGGAATCGTTGGCGAGCCTGTATTTGCTCCTCGCCTCGGGCAAGCGAGTGCCTACTACGGCGAGGACGACGATGGTTGGATTATAACCCAGCTTTACAAACCTTCAGAGCACAAGGTGGAATATGTGATTCTTGATGCCCAAGACCTGTCAAGCGGCCCAGTGTGCCGTATCACCCCTGGATTTCATATTCCGTTTTCATTTCATGGCACTTTTACTACAACAGTTTTCAACTTTCCTCCAACAAAACTTTAGAGGTCCCTTATATCTAAGAACCAAGTCCAGATTTTTATATTTCAATCAACCAATCAACTATCGTTCGCCAATCATTCGCCCAAACTATTTTTTTTTTTTGTCTTTTTTGGAGAGAGTACGAAGCGTCCCCGCATCATCTTCTTCTATTCTGACAACGGCGATTGATGCAACTCCAAGTTTGAGCTAGTAAGGGCGCCTGCCTTCATTCACTTCCACCCGTTCTAGAGTCTTGATGGTGAAGCTAAAAGCGAGTCTGAGCAAGCTGATGAATTGACCAGAATAGGTCTCTCTTGCTTCGCTTGTAGCTAGCATCATCGATGCGCAAAGCGAGGTGAACCTGGACGAGCACGGCAAAATTCCATGGTGTATGGAAGGTCTTGACTTTCCAATGAATGAATCCACGTGAGGTAAAACTATTCCGCGTACACAGTACCGGTACGGTACTTCGAAGGTTTTCGGCAGGGTGTTTCGCACATTTCGTCGTGTCGCCTTGCTGTAAAGATCGGGCAGGGGTAGTTCTGTCTGGAAGTGGTTTCTCACGATGAAGAAGCTGCCCGTTGATCAATCATGACCGGCCACCACAATTTAAAAGGGCCGCCGTTGTTCCGACATTCCAAGATGATTGATCAGCCGGCTCGGAGCTGTCTACTAAAATGAATTGCAGACTCGCCACGCAGAAACACGTTTTTCAGTGTTGTTTCCGAGAAATGTATTGGAATTCTTCGCGGCATTCGAGCCTTGAAAGACACGGCTCTAATTAGCTACAAAGTGATTATCCTCCGGGGCGTCCCTGGGCCTTCCTTTGGAAAAGGCTCTCTCGATGGAGAAGATTCGAGATAGACTGGAAGTACTATCTCGAAAGAGAAAGAGAGGGATCAGAAATAACCTGTAATTATCAAGAGAAGAAGCAGAAAGACTGTGCATGATGGGCACTTAAAATGTGAATTCTGAAAAATTAGCTGTCATTCTATTTCTGATTTCTGTCCTAATTTCAACGAGGGGGTTCAAACTCAAATCCACTACGCAACGACATCTCACTGACACATGCAATTTCAATTTCAAAATAGCTACTGGAGCTGCGAGAAGGTCAAATGAGCTCCTCACAGCAAAGTTGTACCATGTACCCAACAAACTTATCCAGACGGCCGCGATTTTGGTAAGCGAGTCCAAGAAGTCCAAGACCGAAAAAGAACGATGACCCGATCTCGTGCCAAGTACGTGAGGACAATATTTTGATCACCTAGGAGAGCTGTTGTATAGATGGGCTCAATAAGCTCAATCAGTCTGCAATTCATTTTAGTTCCTCCCTTCGTCGGTCCAGTGACATCCAGTGCCCCTGACGCCAATGCAAGTAGCCGTCCTTTTTTCTTCGGAATTCACAAATGATGTCGGTACCGGTACTAGTACTAGTAATTGCGTACCCAAATCAAAGTTGAGAGTTGAGAGTTGAGAGTTGAGCAAGATTTGGAAAATCTTCTTTTATGAATTTGACGAAATAATCACAAGAGAGATCGTTTTTTGCACCTCTTCTAAACAGGTAGTGGTGCATTTAAAATGCTACTCAGGGTGAATTTTGGACATCACACCTATCACACCTTACCAGAAAGGGTAGTCTATCGCGGGACCCAACTTTTTTTTGGAGAACTTTTGCAACTTTTGCATTTTTTTGCATCTTTTTTAGCCTAGCTCATGCAACCGATCCATACGAATGGTACCGCAACAAACTATGATAGAAGATGATAGAAGAGCCATACTTCAACTTCCTCCCGGTGTTGATGACTGCGCACAAATGCGTCTGGCGCAAAACGAGTTCGAAAAAGATTTTCTAATGTGATTCTACTTTTAAAAAATATCACTACGAGTCACGTGCTACGAGTTACTATAACTTTTACTCTAATTGTGCGTGTTGGGGAATACAGAGTGAATACCGGTACAGTAGGGCCTCTGTCGCGACAATCCGCCAACTACTCCTCTTTAACAACCTCTAAACGACTGACAATGACTGACAACGACGACAACGGCCAGAGAAGCTATGCCAGTCAATAATAAATCCATTTAGTCCCAGTATTCATTTCTTCATTTGTTTGGGTAGCAAATGAACAAGGGGGGGTGAATAAGTTGTACGAATGAATCAATTCTCCAGTGTCCAGTATTGAATCTCACAACCAAAAACTCTCAATGACAACACTCAGAATCAATCACGACCATTGGCACTTGAGGACCGCGAAAGCTCCGGTGGGTTTTTCAGCTAGCTCTTCATGTGGGACGAGCTTTTCAAAGCAGCAAGGCTCAGCAGAACGTTACGAGATGAATGTAGATGAGTAGAGGAGCGTGTCGACTAGGCGGAGCCGTTTCCAACCTTGCAGTGCTATACATCAAGTTAACAAAAAAAGCAACCCAACGTATGGCCTGGGGACAGCTGGGACACAGGTCGACCGAGCTGAGTCAAGACCTGAACTGACGGATGAATTGGGTGAGCTTGGTGACGAGTCAGAAGCTACAAGCACACGCTTTCAGATCCCTGTCGGGTTTATCCGAGAGGCCACATCTCGCCCTACATTGTAAACCATAATCATAGCATCTCTCACATCTGCCTCTCCGGTGTGAAAGAATAATAATCAAATATTATAAAAATGCCTGGGACGCCCGCCAAACAAACAAAAACACGAAGAAAAAAAAGTGTCAACTGCGAAATTCGCTCGGGCCGACATTAGGAAGCCGATGTTTAATTTTAACTGTTCTGAAACAATAAATTATTATTATTAAAAAAGATTGCAGGTGGGACTATCAACTGCTCTGAAAAGAAAAATCACATTGCAATGAGTGAAAAAAGAAGGGTATTTACAGAATCAATGAATATTCAACTCATTGTCAGGGAACTTATGCAGTCTGGAGAGGAACTCACTGCTAGTCGCTCTTCAAAGCTCACTGACAGAAAGTTCGCTCAACTTGCAGATGGATTGTTGATTTTCTTAGATTTTTAGTTGAAGGAAAAGGACTTCAAGAGAATGCAGTCCAGTGAAGGAGCCTTTTGTAGTGAGACATCGCTACTTTACCGTTGCCAACTTGCAGGCTTGTCGGGTGAGGGAGGAAGCTCCAAACTCCGCCCCCAAGTAGCAGCCGGCGTTCCCTTGCGAACTCATTTGGGAAAGTTGCAACTCAAAAGCTACTCTAAGTCAGTTTACTAGAATTCAGAATTTACTGTTAGAACAAGAAAATCTTGAACAGTGTCCCTTTTCGCTTCGAATTTGTGTGCTGAGAATCTACAGAGCTAACTCAGTTGCAATCACGCACAGCAGATTTCCAGAACAGTTTGATCTCGTGAGTTCGAGCTGTCAACCTTAGAGGGAGTCTGCTGGCCAGCCATCCCGGTGGTAAAGGACATCTCCAATGAACGAAAGGTGCCAACAAATTGGCACGCACACCAGCAGCAACAGAGAGAGAGAGAGAGAGAGAGAGAGAGAGACGGGGAAAGTGGTGAAGGGGGAGCAAAAAGCTAATCAGTACTTTCTGTTCCAACCGTTGATATTGGAGTCCTTTGACAAACACCTTCAGGAAGGGGTCCGAATCACGAAGCATGGCAACGAAAAATTGTAAAAGCTGAAGCAAATACTAGTTCGTTGTGAAGCCCCCTTCCCCCCAGTAGTTTTTACTTAAGCTGTAAGCTGTAAACGAACTCGGAACTTTCATTGGACAAAAAAGGCGACAGGCAATCAAGAGTTCCAGCCAGTGGTGTGGGGGAGCTGCTCAGCAATACCAATATGAAGTAGATGGTGCGTAGCCAGTACAGTACTCGGGGCACAACTCTTGCAAGTAGAAGTAGTGAGGGAAGGTAGTCCACTATCTTGAGGCTTTTTAGCTGACTGCGAACTTGCACATCATCGACCAGGTTCAGACACCAAACGCGCCTGGCAGAGCTCGCAAGCTCCGTGAATTACACCATGCCGTGCTGCCCAAGTGAGGTGCAACGTCTCAATGACGTTGCCATGCTGGCAGTTAAGAACCCGCGAAAGCTCCCAAGCGGCGGATTTTCTCAGACCTACGCAGGGAGGGCACAAGTTGGGCAAGTTGCCATCAAGGTGCTCTGCCAGTGTGAGCACCACCACAAATGTGCTAGCGTCGCGAAAGAGTTAGCGTTGTTGAACTCGGCGAGTCAGTGTCCTTTCATCGTCCACATGCTCTTCTCCACCACGATTGCCTCTAGAGTGGTCATCGGCATGGAATACTGCGAGCAAGGTGACCTGCTCACGTACCTCGACTCACACTCGGTTCGATTTGATAATGCGATCGTTGGCCTTGCGGAGATAGGGTTGGCACTGGACTACCTGCACAGTGTCCTTGGGGTGGTTCATGAGGATATAAAGCCAGAAAATATCGGGATCACGAAATCCGGCCACATTCGATTGCTAGACTTGGGATCGGCGCGATTCAAGAGCAGCTGTGAGAACGAGATTGGCGACTCGCAAGTCCCCGGCACTGTATTCTACGCCTCTCCTGAGAAGCTGAAGAGAGAAGAGTACGGCTTCGACGCGGACTGGTGGGCGTTTGGAGTTCTCATGTTTGAGCTTTTCCACGGTGAACTACCATGGCGAGCTGAGGACGAGATGAAGACCGCAAGAGCAATATGCACTACTTCAATTAGTACCGTTTTGATCTCGTATCCTGAAATGCCAGTCCTGCTTCACTACACAATTTCGAAATTCCTGGAACCCGTGCGCTCGCGCCGATTGAATCACAAGAGTAGTTTCTCTGACTTTGCGAAGAGGTCTCTCTTCTCGTCCTTGAACTTGGGCGATATAGCCGATGGGGTGTGCGAGCCTCCTTTCCCGCCAGCTCAATACACCTCTAAAGCGGCTCAACATTGACCCTTTTTATTTTTGCACTCCCGGTTTACTACCCAGACTCGATTGATAGACACCTCTGGAGAGTAATGTACAGGTATAATCCTGTCCATCAGTTGTTGGACCTTTGTCAGCCGAAAACTGATTGCAAATTGAAGCTGCGTGGACAAGGTCAAACATTTTCACGCCACAATTTGTAACCTAGACTTCATTTTTGAATTAAAAAAAATTCTGCAGCCTAACCCATTCTTGACTTGCACCTTTCGTAAAACTTTCCAGAAGAACTTTCCAGAAGCCCTTTCCGGGCTGAAAAGATCTCGAAAAACTTACGAAAATAACCATGAACCACACTTTTTGAAAGTCAAAAAGCAGGTATCACAAAGCCTCTGAGGAGAAAAATCAGGCAACGGTATCTCATATTAGCGAAGATGATGTTATCTCAGGAGGTGTGCAGACAGCAAAAGAAGACGAGAGTGCAAATGGCAAAGATTGTCCTTTTAAACGCTGGCTCGATACTAGATACATTTCTGAGGGTTCTAATCTACGTCGCAAATCGTTGCGAGGGAAATTGGAGTCTCCGACGAAAGTAGAAGAAGCAAAACCGACAAAAAGAGAAGAAGCGAAACCGGAACTGGCTCGCATTCTTAGTCCTGGAAAACTATCTCTATGCCCGCATCCGAGCTAAGCCTTTACTTAGCCACGAAAGCGAACACCACAACGTCCAAGCTGCGCCAAAGTCTGCAAATTGACTAGGCGATCTAGGCTAGAGTCATGTACAACCTGTTCCATCACATTGCGGAGCAGAATAAAGCGCATAACATAAAGTGCGTGTGGCTTGTTTACATTTACTTGCAGCCGCTGACAGACTAAATTTAGCGAATGGGCGGTTCTCTCTAATCTGCGCAAAGAGCACCATGCCCAAACAAATTGTTTCTTCTATGAAGGAACTTTTCTCATGGCAGCGCCACTGTAATTTCATCTGTCGAATTTACTCAGCCCCCGATTCTTAAAGCCATCTTGATTGGAAGAAATGTTATAATTTGCAGAGTAGGCTAGATCTAACCAAAATTGTGCAGTAATATTTCGCGGCGAAACAAACGGGAGAACTCAACTTGGACAAGGGAGCGCTCGACTTCGTTGTGCGGATTACGAATACAAAATAAACACGTCGTCCTTTGCTACTCGCATTCGAGCAATGCACAGCTTGCACACGATTCGGAACTCACCATACGAATCCATAATACAATACATACCAGCTGATACCATCCAAAATTCGTCCAATACTGACAACGATCAGCTCCCTATTCCTTACCCAGCGTCTCTCGAGCAAACCTTTCCTGACTCTGCCAAACTCCTAACCAGACTACAAACACAGCACACATTCTCCCACACTCTCCCACTCACCTTCCACTCCCGCGCGTGAATCGCAGAATTGCGCCGCGTATGATTCTTTAGGGCCGCCGTACGAGCGCAGCATCACCGAGAGAGACTTTTGCAGGCCCAGCGAGTACGACTAGGGGAGGCTGTGAGGGGACAAAGCCGTGTTAGAAACGCAGGAAAATAAGAAGCAGAATAAGAAGAATAAGGAGAGAAGAAGAGTGAGGGAAGGAGGGAGAAAAGGTGAAAACGCGACTGCGGGCGCTCTTAAAAGAGAGAAAAGAGGGAAAGAAGTTGTTTGTTCAGGCGAACGGAAATATTGAAAAACTCGAACTTGGGGAAGCAAGGTGCGACAAAGTGTGAGGAGCGAAAAGTATGATTGACGACGGTGTCGAAGAAGCGGGACGGTCGCAACATGACCGCAATGCAGAATGTGGCGCAGCAGAGGCTCCTTCGCACACGGACTTTTTAAGGAATGGAGAAGAAGAAGAAGATGCGAGTAGCAAGGGGGAAGACGAGGAAGAGGAAGAGGAAGAGGAGATTTGCAGGATATGCAGATGTGGGGAAGAGCCGGACAGGCCGCTCTTTCATCCTTGCATTTGCGCAGGGTCGATTAAGTTTGTGCACGAGGAGTGCCTCTTGGAATGGTTGTCTCATAGCTCGACTGCCAGCAGTAGGAAATCCCAGTGCGAATTGTGTGGGCACAGGTTCGGGTTCACACCGGTATACGAAGCTGGGGCTCCATCTGCTTTGTCGTTCGCGGAGATTGCTGCGCTGTCGTCGGTGAGGGTGTTAAGAATAGTGCCATTTGTTGCTAGGCTTGTTTTGGTTGCGCTCACTTGGGGTCTCTTTATTCCGCTGGCGACTTGCGTCATGTTTCGTATTCTTTCACTTGGAAAATTAGATCGCACAGGGACATATCAGGAGGCTTACGAGAGCGCTTCGTCCGGTTGGGCCAGCTTTCTCCTTCGGTTGCGAATGGCATTAGAAGGCGGGTACTACTCCAGTTGGGCGGTAGGGCTTTGCGCGTCGGGATGCATTTTTCTGTCCTTTTTGACTCTGATATCCATTGTTGACTTTGTTCGGGAGCATGATATGCTTTCAGAACACGCTGATGGGGGGTTTGCGGGCGAAAATATAGTCCCAGAGGTACCTCAACTGGATCATGAGGTTCCAGCAGACATCGCTCCGCAAGAAATACCTCAGCTGGCTGACGCCGGCGAACCCCCTGTCGAATTTGCACAAGGTGTGGAGGACGATGCCATTGCTCATCAAGAACAAGCACATGTACAAGCGCATGAACTGGCGCAAGTTGAAGACGACGCTCCGCTGCCCGAGATAGAGCAGGACGCATTTTTGGAGGAGTTTCCCGAGGCTGCGGAAGACGAGTTTTTACACGATGAGGGCGACTTTGTACCAGGGGACGACGATGAAAATAACATGGTTGATGACGATGAAAATAACATGGGAGAGATGAATGTCGCACTCGACGAACTGCTCGGTCTGCGCGGTCCAGGCTGGGTGCTTTTCCACAATGTACTGTGGCTGCTCACTTTTAACGGGCTCTATCTCTGCGTGGCCCTTTTCGCGCCGACAACGGTCGGAGCAGTTGTTATTTCAGCTGCCGTAAAGTTGGTTGAGGTTTTTACTGGGCACAGGTTAATCTCTGTCGCTGACGAAGCTTATCTGCTGCGAACGCTGCACAAGCTCAAAAGTGAAGAACAAGCCGAAGAGCTCCAAAACAAGAGATTCTTTCTTGGACAGAGTGGCAAGTGGTACATTGACGAGCAAACCTTGCAGCCTCCTCAGAAGAGCGCTTATTTGATGGAGGGCTGCACCCTGGACGGGCAACGGATTGAAGGAAGAGAAAAGTTCTTCGAAGAGCTGCACTGGGCGAGCCTCGAGGGCGGCGCAGTTCTCACAGGTTATATTACGGTTGCCTGGGCCCTTGCGATGCTGTACATGGGCGCGAAATTTTTTCGGGACAGAGCAAGTTACACAACCTCTCGTCCTGGGTGGAACCGCATCACCCGTGTACTAAGGCTCATGAGTCTGACGTTCAAAGTTGTCATTGTCGTGTTTTTAAAAATGGGGATGTTTCCCATTTTGTTGGGAGTGTTGCTGGAGCATGCTGGCAGGGACCTTGTCGACCTCAGCGACATCAATAGGTACACCTTTGCAACAGAACACCCAGTCTTCGCGGTCATGATTTTGTGGGTAGCCGGAATCACTCATATGCTCGTCATCACGGTTATTGTATTGGAGTTGCGCGATGTTCTCCACCCGGATATTTTGCACGGCATCATTCGGCCCAAAGATTTGGATGAAAGCCTCTTGCGCACAGTCTTGGAAGACTCCATCCTCAAACATATGCGCCGAATGGCCCTCTCGTGCGCCATATACACATTTTTGGTACTAGCGTTCATATATTTGCCAAAGCGCATTCTCATGAGCACCTCTTATGGCTCCATCTTGCCTTTTCAGCCTAATCTGGAGTACACGATATTAGAGGCACAATTGCCCACCGAGTTGGTGTGCATTCATATCGGGGTGTTGAATTTACTTGACCAGGGAAAAGACCACATTCGCGTGGTTATTGAGGCGTGGTTTAAATTCATGTGCAAACTCCTTGGCCTCTCGAATTTTCTACTTCCGCAAAGAGACCCTGAATACGTTGCCGAGTCTCGCGATGCAAGGGGTACCGTAGACGACATGACTGAAGAAGACCGTAAATCAAGACTTGGTCTCCTTCCTCGGACCTATCCTACGTTTTGGGGGCTTCGAATTGCAGTCATCTCATTCGCAGCGTGGGTGACCTGTTTGATCGTCACCTACGTGAGCCTCGCAGCTCCGCTCTTCGTGGGCCGAGAGACAGTCGCGCTATTCCAGATTCCGATAACCCATGAGCCGCTCGTGTATGGTCTTGGATGCGTCGTCCTTTGGCGGGCTGGCGTTGGCGCACAGGCGCTCAACCTGCATCGCGCTCCGGCACTCTTGTTGGATCGGCTGGGAAGCATACGTACCCAAGGTTCAAACTCTTTTCACATGGCTCGGGCTCATCTCAAGTGGGTGCTATTGTTTCTCTTGGGAGCTATTGTGTCTCCATGGATCATGGGCGTTACAATCCAGCTCAACCTGCTCCTCCCTGCCGACCACCCCTCGCTGTCCAGCAAAGCCGGGGAAGGAAGCGGATGGGTATTCCTTGGGCAGTTGCATTCACTCCTTGTGATGCTCGCAGGCAACTCAAGGCCTGTATCAGCGTCCCAGATCTTAGAAATGGACGAGTTTGCTGGAATTACACCTTCCAAGGCAGAGAGCCTTGCTGCGAGAATGGAAGTGTCTGCTTCGCCTCTCCACGACTGGATGATAGGTCTCATTTTTGAGTTGATTGTGTTGCAATTCCTCCTCTTACCCGACCTCATGCGGCAGCGCCAAGGCTTGGACGACTTTCATACTCGATTGCTAGCCGCCTTCCGAGCACTTGTCGCCCAGTACGATTGCGGCCCAATGCTTTTTGATATTATCCTCCCGGCATTCATGGTTCAAAGCGCTGGGTTATTTGTGCCACTTTTGCTGCCTGTGCTCCTGGACTTGTGTCTTTTCCTGGCCACTGGCCACTCCGCATTTGATTCGTTAGGAATTGTCCACACCTTTCGCAGGTCAAGCCTCGTTTTCGTGCTGACATTGGTCGTGCCGTTTATATTGGCGGAGGCGCAAAAGACCTGGGCTGTAGTGCACGATGCATTGCGTGACGAACGGTATCTAGTAGGCAAACGGCTTCACAACATGGAGCAAACTCTCTTGCGGAGTAAGCGTAAGAGCGTGTAGAGTACTGCGAAATGTCATGTGCTGAGTGCTTTATAGTATGAAATATTTTTTCTGTGATTATGTTACCGTCACACCTCTGCTCCCAACTGGCAAGAAATTGCTTTTGTGTTGTGAAGACCAAAAAAAATCACGACACCTGCTTTTTAATGCATAAATGACCTTCCAATCTTCCGGCCAGTTCCTCTCAAGCCTTTGAAAGAAACTGCACCTCCTCGATCGCACCCGTACCAGCGCTTTTCTCCGCTGCGCCAAATACCTCGGAGTCCCTGTCTTCCAGAGTCACATCGTCATCGTCTTCGTCTTCTTCAACTATTGTTGGAAAGTATGCCCCACTGGCGTATTCCGATCTCGAGACTCCCAAATTTGCGTCGTTGAAGTCGTCGATGTAGTAGACTAGCTGCATGAGCCAATAGAGCACACAGCTTATGATTAAAAGAAACGCCCCAGGCTTGAGAGCGGTCTCCATACTCACATAAGCTGGATTCTGCCCGGAAGCCAGTGCGATTGCGGCTATAACCTTGTCAACCTCACTCGACACAATCAGAAGTGACACCAGGAAAACATCCAGACAAGCAAAGGAGTGGCAAAGGTCGATTGTGGCAATCAATTTGCCTGACCCAGAGCGCTCGTAACCCTGTGAGCGATCGCTTTGCAGGGAACACAGTCCTCCGAGCCATCGGGTCTCTGCTAGCCACGGATAAGACCGCACTGCCCAGAGCTGCATCATACTCAGGCAAACGACTGTTGGAAGCGTCAAGGCTGTAAAAAAAAAGACAAGAAACAAGATAGTGTTCCCAGTCATTGAAGCATCCGGGTCCGCACATCCCGGAGAAACAATGATGTAGCGCATTACTTCGTCTGCTGTGTATGAATACGAGTTCCGCCCAGGGAGAAAAGACAGCAGCCCGCCAATGTCAACTTGGATGAGTGGGAAAGAGTAGAAGCCCACCACTAGGAACACAGTCGATAGCAGAGGCAACATGAATCGTGACAACAGTGGCAATTGGTCGGAGCGGAGTATCGGGGCGCGGTGCACACTTGCCGCAAATGTCTGTCTCCAGTTACTTCGTAGCCTTCCGTCGGTAAGCGAATTCGAAAACCTGCGGTTTCGAGCAACTTGAATTGCTGCGTGTTCATGCTGGACTCGAAGCCACTCCGTTTGCAATAGCGACAAGGTGGCAGCGATTGCGTAAGCAAAAACTCCCGGCCGCGAATATGCTTGGATCACAACCGCCATGCTTTTGGAAAGCTCTTTGTCAACGCGTAGAGTAGCATTTAGCAACACCATAACGAAAACATCGACATATGACCACTTTCCTACAGCACTGAGACAACGAAGTAGAATTCCTCGACTTCGAAATCGCATTGGCAGATACCATGCAACAAGAATGAGCATATTTTTCAAATACGGCCAAATTCCTGAGAAGAATCCCAGCAAGAGCGCCAGCCACTTCGCTCCGCCACCCCAAGCTTTCTTCACCGCGTCCACAAATCGCACCTGATATACACTGGCCATCTCTTTGCACCGTTTAGGGCTTTCGACTCCTTGCCCTTCAGAAGGCCTATCTCCTATCTCCCCTCCGCTTTCGTCAACCGCGGACCCTTGTCGATGCAACCAGCCTTGGTGCCCATCTCCTGCCGACGGAGAGCTCGACAGGCCCATGACGGCTCTAGCCCAGTGATCTTCCAAACCCGATGCACCAGCGACACCTGCTCCCCAGCTTCCTTGAACAAGTAATTCTCTACCAAACGTGGGCACTGCTGCTCGCACGTCGGCCCCCGCAACTCCGATGTGCGAAGCAAGAAGCAGGGCCACGCTACTTACGACCACCAAAAGGTGTACATGGGCGCAACGTTCCGAGGTGGCGAAGTCCTTCAGCGAAGCGAATTCCGAGCCGGAGCTTCCAGCGCCTCCATTTCTTGTGCCGGATTCCATTCCGAGGGGCCGCATGTCAATGCGCCTGTGGCTCCCGCCAGTACAACTGTGTCTTCGCAAGCGGTGTCTGTCCACCAAATGAGTAGACTGACAAACCAATTCCAACAAACCTGACAATTCCTGACCCTCGTTCCTGTTCAGACGGACAACGCAGGCTATAATTTCCCCCCGGCGCAGATAGCTATTCCAAATCCCCCTTTCTTCACTCGCCGAGCTGCGAATGACCCTCTGGTGTACTTCCCTTGGACCAAGAAAGCAGCCCACTGCGCCGCCGCAATACAAACCTAGCCCGCCGCTGCAATACAAACCTAGCCCGCGAGCTCCCACCGTGATTGATCGAGTACCGTGCGCACTGAACTGCGAGTCCCAAGTCTCAATCTTCCTTATTTGACTGCCGCGAGACAAGACAAGACAAGACGAGATGAGATGAGATGAGATGAGATAAGCTGAGATGATGAGATGAGATGAGATGAGATAAGCTGAGATGAGATATGAGATGAGAGACAGCTAACTATAACTCGCCCAAGGCACGCGTCTGTGCTGCCGCCTTCCAGCGGAAAGTTGTACTACAGCTTCACCTCAACGGTCCCGGGGACCTCCGGCGCGTACCCTTTGGGTCCCTTTTGATCCCTTTTGATGCCTTTGGGTCTTCTTCGCATGCATGTGAAAAGCATCCTCGCTACCAAACAGCTAGAAGTGGCTATCGACTAGCTAGCTTGCTTGCTGGTTTACCTGAGTAGGTGGAGATGGTATTGTGTATGGATGAGTGAGTCCCCGGAAGGTGAAGGTCGTCACGATACAAGGCCTGTAAGATGGCGCGAACTGCAAGAAGCGGAAAAGACGGGCCGATAGTGTGAAGCACTTTTTCTTTTTTTTTTGAAATTCTCTCGCAAGTGATGCAGCTTTTGAGTTTTTAAAGGTGACTGTTTTAACTTCATTTTTGCCAAGTTTCCGCTGGCGACATAGGATATAGTAATAGTCATTTAGGTAGAACTGTTTTGGAAGCGTCAGACGTGGGTTCACGGTCAATGCAACTTGAAGATGAGCACAGGTCAGGAAGCTCTGAGCTTTATTTTATTACCCCGTGACAATTAAATTGATTTCGTAAAACATGCGAGCAAAATTTAAACCACGTTTTGGCTCGAGTTGATTCCTGACTAAGTAATGGATATTCCAAGTCATGATGCTCGTACATGTTCATTGAAATCGGTCTGAGTGATTCGCAGTGAATGCGCTGGTTCCCACTCTTTCTGGAGCATTGGGGAAGGTAAATGCTGGAGTTGTAGTTGCAGAAAACCGGGATATAGTTTACAGTTTAGGTGATGTTATCCTGAATTCATTTGCCAGCGTTGAACATGTGAAACGAGGCGGCTAAACTAGGTTTCGGCTATGCAGGGAAAAATTGCACAGACGAGTAATAAGGATTGTGTTGGGAAGAGGCAGTGAAAGGTCATACAGGCAGTACTATTCAGTGTCAAATTCATCGGTCAGTGTTCTGCTTTGTCTTTGTCGTGCTTTGGAAACGGGGGCCGAGCGCCACGAGCTACGGCATCCATGTCCAGAGCTGCAAAGAAGGGTTCTGACGCAACTTCTGAGTAGCCTGACCTCGCTCCCAACCGCGAAGGCTTGTCCAACTGCAGAAAGCCAAGAACAGCTTTGGCCGACGTCGAATTTGTCTGTAGTTTTCGCTCAGAAAAGACTGTCTCAATAGGTGTGCAGCAAATGCGCCGCGCAGTGTCATTGCCATTTTTTCCCCACCATGGCAAGTCACCAAACATGAGTTCAAACATCAAAACTCCGAATGCCCACCAGTCAGCCTCGAAACTGTGAGAAATGCGTCTCAACTTTTCAGGTGAAGCATAATAGCAGGTTCCAGCATATCGTTTTGGAAGTGGTGATACCTTGCCGTCTATCATAACCTCTCCCGACGCACAAGACGAACATCCAAAGTCGAGCAAGCGGATGTGGCCGTCCCTCGCCACTCCAATGTTCTCGGGCTTAAGATCTTCGTGAATCACATTGCGCGAGTGCAAATGACCAAGCGCAACCGCAATTTCAGCCAAGCACAGCGCAGCACTTTCTCTTGTGACATCTTCACGCTCCAAGAATGTGTAGAGGTCGCCTCGCTCACAGTACTCCATCCCAATGGCAACAAAGTCAGCTTGTGTGCTGAAGAAGAGCGCTTTTGCCACAAAAGAGCAGCTCTTGGCTGTTTCCATGAGCCTTATTTCCAGAAATGGGTCCGCGCATTTGGTCTCGTTGCTATTTGAGCGAATCACCTTGAGCGCGACTTTCCCGTGAGCCGCGACTTTCCCTACGTAGACCTGAGCCATAGTGCCACTGCATACTCGTCGCGGGCGATCGAGCAGCGCTAACGCGAGCTCGTCAAACTCCTCCACCGGCATCGTGTGCGTGTGCCTGTCAACTGAGCGCGCTCCCAAACTGTGATTGGAGTTTGGCGATCACCCTTTTTGTAATGATTGTTCTTGTGAACTAACTCTCAAGAAAACGAAGGCTAATGCTATCTCCTCTCTCACACATGGCAAAGATAACACTCATACTCTGTGGGTGGTGGCTTCTTCCGCCTCCTCAGCTTCTCAGGACAGCTCTTCTACTAAGAATTGGAAACTTCTCAGACAGCTCTTTTGCTAAGAATTGGAAAGAGAGCGAAACCCTCATGCAATCCTCGCTGAATCTCCTTCGAAGGTGCACATGAACACATAGTCAAGGAGAAGAAAAGAAGGGGGGGAAAAAAAAGATCACTTCTACTCCAAGCTACCAGCCACTCCACGCAACTCGCGAGAGCGGCGCTGATTCCGTGCACGATGGCAGGAAGGAGAGCCTTCTGGACTTGAGATCATCAGGGCTAGACACTATATCGGAAAACTCTTTTTCTCTCCTCCGATCCCATCAATTGAGCCAACACTCCCCTTCCTCTCCTTCCGTCTTCTTCTCCAAGCTCGAAAAGTTGCCCATGGCAGTTCAATTTGTAAGCCTCTTTCGTGTGTCTGAAAGAGATGGAGTGAAAAACACACAGAGGGCGAAAGCAAAGAAACAACAAAAGAGTCGTTTGTGCACCCGATTATAGTACGTCTCACAGTGCACTAGATACTAGAACTCGTTCACCAAGTACACTACACTTCCTGAGAAATTTCCATTCTTACGCCACTTTCTAAATTAATCTTATGGCGTGTGTAATGCAACTATCCGTTAGCGACACAAGTTTCCAACTTTTCAAGTTGCCAGCCAATGTGTCAAGAGCTCAAGCTCACGTTCCACCTTGCTTAGCTTTCAAGTTGTTGACTGCGAATTGCAGTAGATTAACAATGTCGCGCTTGGATGTCTGGGATGTCTGGGGTGTCTGGGGTGTCTGGGGTGTCTGGGGTGAGCGCAGAGTTTTAGAGCCTCGCTCTAGGACGCGGGGTTCAAAAGTCCGTAGCTCCGGCTGAGCGAGGCAAAGAGTGATTTCGAATGCCGCACATGCGCCCAAAGACGACGGCCTCGGCATCACCAGGTGGTGAAAATTTCTGCTACATTGGCCTGCTCAGTAGCAAATGAGCTCCTGTTCGTTTCAGAACTCTCCTTTTTGGCAGTCCAAAAGTAGCACCACGGTTACAGATTCGCCGACTCAGAGTCTGGCCACCAATCTGCGCTACTGCCTGCGGTGAGCCAAACAGGCGTGTGTCAAGAGCCAAGCGAGCGTGTGCGTGTGTGTATCTACAACGAGGCGCAGTGTAAAGCCGCTCCAGAAATTTGCTAGCCTTTTATGCAGGTGCGCTATGCTTGCTCTCCGCCTGCTTCTCGCTTGTGGCGCTTTGCGGCGCCATGCGGCTTGTCCTACCAAAATGGACTGGAACAATACGCTTGCTGCCAGGAACAAATCTACCGCAGCGAGAATCAAATCCAACTGAATCGCAACGCAGGCTTTCCCTTAACGCTCGGCGCTAATGTGGAAAAGGTTTACGGTCCGCCAGGCCTGCACCTACCTCGTTGCGAGCGCGCCTCGACTTTGACCGCGAAAAGTGGAAAGGAGCCTCTGAGAGAGTGAAACAGATCGTCTCTTTTTTCCAGCATGGCTTTCTTTCTCTTTTGATCAGATAGAAATAGATAGAACGCCGTCAACTTTCGACCCACAGTCCAGGACTCGTATGCGTTTAGTGTATATACTATTATCAGATAAAGAAAATGGATTTCTTTCGATTAGTCTCAGCTATCGCCATTACTGAGTTAGTAGAGTTTTGAGGGTTTTGCTCTTCTGCAAATGTAATGCAGTGCAATGCCATCATGGTCAAATAGAAGTCCAGAATTTTGAGATTGAAAAACCCGGAACGCAGAAACCTAGAAATGAAAAAAAGTAAGAATCTTAGAACTCGGGCTCGCAGCAATCGGTAAGAAAAAGCAAATTGCGGGCGCCCCTCTGGGTTCGTATTGTCTGCTTCTCGGGAAGCCGGCTCTTCAAGCAACGAGGACTTACGACAAATAATTGAGGCTTGGTTGGCCACGACTTTGCACTGACAGTGCGTACTGGCCTGGGAGAAGCAGAGCAACAGCGGGTTATTTCAGCAACTTTCCTTGAGTTAACTTCAGTTGCTGAACCTGGGAACGAAGTGGATCCACTTCAGTAAACTCTACATCGTTGAGAGGACTTTCGTTCATTATCTTGGCCTTCAGAGAAGGACCACGCAGGTTGTGAGCTGCTCAAAGCGGGTCTCGGGTATTGGCACAAGTTACCGCGCTACAGCACTTTCACTTGGCGCCTCCATGGATTAAGTTCGTTACACGCCACGGACCGGTGCGTGTGCCAACCGTTACGAAACGTTTTGAGGGAAATCGCCTGAAGCTTTAGGCTTTCAAAGATGAGAATGTGAAAAGAAAGAGATCCGGGAAAGAGAGAGTTTCGAGGTTGTTTAAAGATTTCGTTTGCCTGGCTTCGATCTTTCCAAAGCGACCCCGACCCTTTCACTTGAGAACATAAAGTGGGAAGATTACTCAGCTGAGTATGGACTCGTAGCTCGTCGCTTTAAGAGACATTGACTTGCTTCTGGTTGCACTGCTTCGAGCTCTTTCGAGACCCACAGAAATGAAAATCACTGCGGTGAGGGGAAGAAAAATGGATTGCCGCACTTGATGTCTTCAGTTTGAACTTTCTTTTTTTTTGCACCAACGGTGAAGGTTGAAGGGAATATTGAGCAGGTCGGACTTCCTCTGGCGATTCACTTTCCATCACAAACAAGAAGAGCTATTTCGTACATATGGGAAAGAGATTCAATCGGAATTTTGCTTTGCTTCTCGCAAGCCATACATTATCCCGCTTTTTTTTTTTTTTGGGGGGGGGGGG
>BLSF01000007.1:745662-784076 GCA_012862575.1 Parietichytrium sp. I65-24A
GGGGGGGTCCTCAGTGGAATGGGTCCTACGTGCAAAATTAATCAGGCCAACAACCAGATCAATTTCGATTTCAATCCTGCCTGAGGAAGAGTGGATTCGCCGAGCGAATTATTAGCTTTTTCTTGCTTTTAATGCGCAAATAGACCGCTGCAGTACACTTGGGCGGGAAATAGATCTACCTACTCGATGACAACTCGTCATCTCAGCAAATTTACCGAGTCCTCAGACTGTTGTGTGTTGGAGATTATATAATTTATCATGCTCACGTTGACACCCTTGAGACAGCGAGTGGAAAGAATCTTCGCTTGCTTTCATATAGAATGAAGGAAGGAATTAAATTTTACCATTTGTGATCTTCAAGCAGAGTCAACTCTTTCAAAACAAGATTCACTATGCCTTCCGGGGCGCCGAGACATCCGTGAAGAAATGTGTTTGGATTGATTGTGAGCTGCCGAGCACCGATTGCGATTGTGCTCCCCGCGTCAAGAATCCGGGAGACAAGGCAAATGAAACCAAAATAACGTCAAACTTGCGCAACAGCGCGCTTTTGTTGGAAATGATTCCAAGCTGCCGAGCACCGATTGCGTCTGCTGTGTCAAGACCCTGAAAGGCAAGGCAAAATGAAACATAAAAGCCGTTGCAAATTATGTTTAATACAGACTTTGTTGGATTGGATCATTGCAAAAACGAGGGGACTGCAAGGGGTGCCATTTCCCGTAACAAGTACGCATGGTAACGAGCTCTGTCATAAAGAACATGCACGATGCGTAGGTAACTCCAAAATTTAATCAAATGCGGAGCAACGAAAAGTCCGTTTCTAAATTTGCTTTAGATTGTTGTTGAATTTTCAACTGAAATCTCAGTGTCTCGCTCGCCTTTAAACTCTGTTACATTTTTTATAAGTCGATTCGAGTTCTTCACGCAGACTTGAAGCTATTCAACCTAATCCTTGAAATTCATGGATGGAAGAACTCCTTTGTGGAGACACAAAATCCTTTTCACCATTATTTGTACTAAACGGGCCAAGAAATCCTGGACTTGCTGTTTATTGGTCATGCTTGTGCTCTGACACGGCTCTTGGAAGCAAGATCCCTCTTCGTGTTACCAACATCAATTCGCCCGACACTAAGATGATTTAAGATCAGTCACTAATTTGCTTCCGGCGACCTTGCTACTGATACGACACAGAGAGGAAATGTCCACTTTCAATAGTATGCTTCTTGTGACCATTCTTCATGACCATGGATTGTCTGAGTTCGGGATCGCTACTCATTGCTTTGCATCTTACGCCCCAATCCAGTTGAGATCAGCCCCGATGTGCGTGAATTTGTCCGCTTGCCATTCCCGAAGAGTGAGCGGAAATGTTGATCCAATGAAGTCTGCGTCCTGCTTGGCGCAACGAAGGAATCAGAGTCCGGATTCCAAATTTAACCTGCCTTAATGATGAGTTGGGACTCGGAATTCCAAACTTGAAAGAACTTTAAATACGCTTACTTTTATAATATGTATTTGAAACTTATATTTTATATTTGAGAATTTAGGCATCGTTGACGAAATGTTCCCTGCACGTGAACACGACTGAACTTCTTTGACTAGTCCCTGTATACTAATTTTGGTAAGGGTAGGCGGATATTCTCGAAGGGAAACGGGAAAATAGAAATTGACCCGAATGGAACTACTATTACAGGCTATTATTGTAAAACGTAGTTTGCTCTTTGCGCAACTTGTTCACTGAATTCCTTCAGTCTCTCAAATACAGGACCTAATGTTTTTTTATATTATTCATACCAATACTTCTTGTAGTTCTGTATTCAAGAAGCGCATGTCGTGTGATAGGATTTATTATGGGACTTTCTAGTCTCTTGGGTTGCTCGGTGATTGTCAGTACTATTGGCTTGAAATACAGTCAAAACTGTAGAAGTGCGGGGTTCTTCGGACGGAATAAATTCGAAGCCCTCACTTTCCCATTCATTAGTGTCATACCCTCTCAAGAGTCGTCACTTTCGCAAACCTGAAAACACTTTCCCTCAGTTGGGCCACTTAACGTATAATTAGCTCATACGGTAATACTCTCTAGTTTTAAGGATTACAATATCATACTCATAGTGGAGAAAAACGAGGGCAGATATAGATTTTTCGGAGGAGAAATAAGCTGCCTATTCAAGGCATAGTAAACCTTACGCTAATTTCCCCCCTCCTGGGTCCCCAAACTCTATCCACCCCCTATTACCTCCTACCAAGTGGGTTGCGACAGGAGATGGACACATAGTTCGTCCTTACTCTTAACCTTAATCGACACAGAGTTCTTCCTCGACTACTAGTCCCGTTTAACGCTCTGTTAGTCATATTTATATTTTCTGCTAACACAGTTAGGTCGAAGAACGGTCCACGTAATTTTCGAGTGTGAAAAAGTGCCAACGTGTATAGAATTAAAAAGAGAAAAGAGAGAAAAGAAAGCAATTTATGGGTTGATTGTGTGCGCTTTGGCGTTTTAGCCAGAGTGTGCAAAAAGCACAACAGACCCCAAACGCGAAGGGCGGCAGAGAGAGTGCTCGATCGTCCCGTGAAAGAATTGTTGTGGCTAAAGCTGCTAAAGCAATTAGGTCCATCAGAATTCAGGTGCAAATAAACTTAGTCGGAATCGAGATACATCGAGGTAGAGCGCGCTGAAAGATAAGATTAAATCGTCATCAAGGCGTATCAAGGCACGGCAGAGTGTAGGAAAGAGGTTCTGAACTTGCTGGGATACGTTTGTGGTGTCTCTCGTTCATTTTGGCATTTTGAGCATTTGAGCATTTTGGACATCCATCTTTCGCGCGGTCGATCTCCAGGTTTCCCCACCCCTGCTCCAGCACTACGCGGAAGGTAGTCTCGGAAATCAAGCTCGGTTTGGAGCGGAAAGAAGGAAGCTAAAAGGCGAGGTTCGAAGGAAGGAAGAAAGGAAGAAAGAAGACAGCGTTGTAGGTATTTGTAGGTGAGGGAAGAAGGCGTAGCGGTTCATAGCGCAGTTGCACATTCAACTTCTTGTTCGGCTTGTTCTGGAACAGTCATCGAACAAAGTATTCGGAGCATCGGCTAACAAGCATTTAGAGCTTTCCCTTTGACGTCGAAACTCGCATTCTCCGAACGCTCCGAGGCAGCAAGCAGGTGCACGGTGACTTTTACTTCACAGAGAGAGAACAAAGAGCGCGAGGATCTAAAGGATAAGCACACACACACACGCATACACGCGAATCGCTTGCGCACCTGTGCATCACAGTTTACGAGAGACACCAGTGTACTTTTGTTTTTCTTTTCTTCTCGCTTGAGTTGGCAGAATTTGTAGATTCTGTTGAAAAGCTTCGCGAGACAAAGCAAGCTACAGCAGCGACATCGCAGGGCGGGCGCAGCAAAGTAAGGGCGGCGAGTGGCGAGGGCTGGGCCCGAAAGGAAGTTCGTTCAAGTCGCTGACTGCGACGATGATGATGATGCCGCAACAGCAGCAACAACAGCAGGCGGTGCACCTGGAGCGGCTGAAGCTCGCAGGGAGCATCGCGAAATTGACAGGACGCGATCTCGCGGATGTTTTGGATGTTATTCGGCAGGAGCAGCCGTCGGCGCTGCAATATACTGACCAGAATTGGGTGTTCGACACGGCGGTGCTGGAGAGCTTTGTGGTGCTCAAGCTGCAGAAACTCGTGGAGCATCGCCTGCACAACGCCCATCAGCGCGGCGCGGGCGAGCTGCAATTTGTGCATCACGGCAAGGACAAGGACACGGAGGATCCTTTGCACGGTCTCGACCCAGAAACGTTCGCCACATCTTCGCCGCTTCAGCGCGCTTCTCGGCAGGAGAGTGAGAACATGGCTGGCGGTTCAAACGTTTGTGACAAGAATCCGCCCGCAGAAGGCCCGGAGGATGAGGTTGATGACTCTGTCTTTCCTCTGAACGTGTCCCACCAGGTGCTTGGCAAACGCTCGGCAGCGCCATTAGACCTGGAAGCGCCATTAGAGCCAAAGGACTCTTCCATGTATTCAACCCCGAATCGCTCAGATAGTCACAAACGCCAAAGAACTGAGCCTATTTCACCTGCTAGCGCGCCTTCAAACGCGGGTAGCAGTAGCTCAAAAGCAGCAGGAGCGGAACAGACGGTAAATGGCATGCAAGTTGCGGATGTAATCTCCGATATTAACGTGTATGCCAACCCAGATAGAAAATCAAACTTACGCCTCATTTGCGGCAAATGCAACAAGTACTTTCGCAAAAAGACGGAGATTGTAACTCATATTCGCACCCATACAGGAGAAAAGCCCCTCAAGTGCCAGTTTTGCGACAGGCGGTACGCGCATCCATCAAACTTGCGCGTGCACGAACGCAGTCATGCCGGCGCGAAGCCGTTTCCTTGCAAGGTTGAAGGCTGCAAGAAGGCTTTTGCAAAATCTACAGCACTGAAGGCACACATGAACGATCAACACTATGTTGGTCCTGTGCGATGCTCCGTGTGTAGAAAGTCGTACAAGAATAAGGTGACGCTCTTGCGACATGAGGAACAAGCTCATCCCGAAAAAGCACGAACCAGCAAGGGATCCTGGAAGTCTGGGTCGACGAAAGCATTGTAACGGGTTTTGCACTTGCATCCTGCCTGTTGTAAATAAAATAGGATTTCAATTTACCGCGGCCGTTCGCCCGGAAGGATAGTATCAGTATCAATTGCAGGTGTTTAGGTACCTTGCACAATAGGAAATTTTGGTGCTTTAATTATTGAGGATAACTTCTATGCGTTCGCTCGCAGGTGCGTATTGCGTTCGCAGGAGTGTATAAAAAAACCCTGTAAATATTTTTATTTCCAGATTGCTTACTGAATTCTGCATTTTCTTTCTTTGGGGCAGTGTCTAAAAATATATTCCTCTTCCCGATTATACCTACTCGCACAGGCTGTCGTATTGGTGTGAGATTAGGTAAGCCCGACATCTTTAAACGGTGCGCACCGAAGGCCACTTGTTTAAAACGGCGGCTCCGGAGAGCGTGAGATGGTGTCTTTGTCGCTCTTCATGCTCTGCAACAACCATGGCATCTTGCTACTATCCGCGTCGAGTGATATGGAGCTCCTTCGTCGATCCGTTTGATTTTCCTCCACAGATGTCAAGATAAAATCCTCTCGGCGGAATCTACGTTGAGAGAAGGGAGCAAGCGTTTCGACACAATTGTTCAAAATACAGTCACTGTCAGCTGGGTATTGCATCGTCAACGTGTAGAATGCATCCAACGCAACGTAGAGCAGGTCGCAGTAAGTCACTGCCTGAACACTTGCACTGCGAATCGATCCCGTCAAGAGTCCAATCTCGCCAAAAGTTTCACCTGGTGAAAGGACTCGGACAACAGCTTCTTGACCAGTCGGGCCAGCATGAACGACGTGGCAGGTTCCACATTGAAGCAAAAACCATGCATCGGCATGATCTCCCTGATTTATAATCACTTCAGTCGGAACGCATGCCATAGTGTTCATTCGATTGCAGAGTTCAACCATGAAGCTAAGGCTGCAACCATGCAAAAAGAATACTTTCTCCACTTTCTTCAAGTACAGAGACGACTTGATGTAAGCTTTCGTGTTAGGGTGCATGCCCTCGAAGAACTCTTCAACGCTTGTGTCTGCCTTTCGATGCTTGGTATAAATATATTCGTAATAGTTGAATATTTTGCGCTGAAGTTCTGGAGGGAACCGGAGATATCTCATCGAGGAGGCCACCTCTTCTATTTGGCAGGCGTACTGGTTCGAAACGCTATCGGCACTCTCAATCACGCGGACCTGCACGCAAAAACTCGTCAGAAACGTCTATGCCGACAAGTGACCAACCTTTTCTTTCGACCTTCTTGAACGTCTGTCAACTTACGATGATGGAGAAAAAGTTGGCATATGCCCCCGCGCCAATCATGATGACGATTATGTAAAACATGAACTCCATCCACCCGACTGGAACGTACTCGCCATATCCGACTGTCATAACAGTAGTGATAGCCCAATGCAGAGACTTGAGGTACTTTGAGATTGGAGACATTGTGCCACTTTGAAGGCCTCCAAGCTTGAGCCACGAACAATATTGACTCCTGAGCGCCGCTGCATTCGTTTGTTGTGAGGTCATTTGCATAATAGCGTCAGTGCACCCGCTTTCGTTCAACCACGTGGCGCCAACAAAGTACCAAAAGCAAGCGATCCAATGGCACAACAAGAGGATTGCAGTAACCAGCCGAAACAAGCGCGAAAAGATCCCGAGCTCGAATTTTTCCAAAAACCGCATAACCTTGGACAATCTCAATAGCCTGATACACTTGGACATTCTCGTCGCAATCTCCCAGGTGGTGGGTAGGAAAAGCTCCATCGGCAGACAGGCAAGGAGGTCAAAGAAAAACCAAGTGCCCAAGTACTGACGAAAGATAGCTCTCCGACTCGTATGCAATTGACCATACTCATCAACGTATGCACAGAAAAATTGCTGGGCCATATCTGCCCAGAAGAATATATCACAAACAATGTCCATGTTTTTCACTGCAGAAGGGATATCCGCCCAGAACGCGAGTGCGTAAGGTAATATTGCAGCATTGTAAAGGACGAGTGCGACCATAGTGAATTCCCACACCCGATACGGCGCCCACCATGGCATAATGACAAAGTTGGTCAAAATATGACTCAGATGCTGTGCAAGACTTGGAGCGACTTCAGCGTTTTGCATCTTTTGCGAGGCTGCCGAGCTGGCTGTTGTGGTTCCCCCTTCGGCTTGGGACTCACTGTTTGGCTTAATATTATACATATTGAACCAGTTGGCCCCATTTGTCACCAACTCAAGCTCCTCAGACGTAAGACCGCTTCCAACGAGTGGTAATTGCTCCTTTTCCTCCCAGGTAATAGTTTTCTCACTCTCAGTTCTCGAAAATGTTAGCCCGGAGCTATTCCTCCTCCGCAACAAAGGCATCAGAGGGATCAAAGACGTGATGCTGCTCGACTTTATTGGCGGAACAATCTTCATTTGTGTCCTTCGCCCGCCCGTGCTCCATATATTTGGTGTTCCCCCGTTCATGTCCATGACGCTCTTTGACCTTGAGTCACTGCCTCGAAGCATGGATTTGTCCGGCAGAGGCGTGCGCCGCTTGAAACTCGTCGACGAGGGCGAGAAAGATCGCCGCGAAGTCGCAATGTTCAACATTTTGCCAGCTTTTTTTTGTTTCTCTCTCCTTCGAAACGAGCCACGTGATAGCCTGCGTTTCAGGCCACGATTCAAGTTGCTTCGACCAGACTTTTGCACGTTAAGCTCCAAGCCTCGACGGAACTGGACTCCTCACAGCGCAATTTAGCTCAGATCGCGCCGCCCGTGCATGCCACGTCGTACTCTTGTTCATGAGCCGATCTGAGGCAGAAACCAATTCACACTAGAGCCTGAACGCTCTCCGCGACCGTCCAAAACGAGACAGAAATCAACTAGAGCAAGACACCTCTCAGATCCGCTCTCTACGACCTCCCAAATTCGCCAGAGAGCAGCGCCAAGGCTTTTGAACGGCCCTGCTCAACAGCGGCTGGGTCCTGTGTTCTCCGTACCTCTCTGTGCCTCTCTGCGCGAATCTGCTCCTGCATGCGTGTACCGGCAGTGAGTACACAAGCTTGCACATCACTCACAGCAATTCTGGCTCACCAGTCTCGCTTATATAAAGCCGTATTCGCAGGCGTGGTGTCACTAACACTCACTCACACTTCAAAGGCACTCGTCCAAGTCCAAGTCCAAGTATACATTACCGGTACCGGATATATCTCGACAGAAACGAGCTACGAGCCGGCTAGCCGGCAGATAAAGGAGCTAAGCGCTGAGTCTTGCGGGACATCGCGAAAAGGAAAGCAGTAACGCGAAGTGGAAAGCGTAGCCCTCAACTCCCGCCAAAGCGGGAAGAATCGTCTGTGTGGATCTAAATTGATTGATTGATGATTGATTGATTGATTGATTGTTGGAGTTTACATGCATTCGAACACTGATGAAGCGACTTGGTGAATGAGAAAGGGTACATGGCAGGGTTTTAACGAGAGCTTTTCAGAGCCGGTTTAGTGACTTTGAAGGAGTCCACCATGGATGCGAAGAAGTTCTTCGTTTCAGGCCGCCTTCGAACAGACCGGCGCGTGTCGCCAGCAGGAGCCGCACGGGTCCGCTTGGCCGGAGCTGGCTTGGCTTCGCCCCTGTCAGCACCAAGAGCGACATTGTCTGCGACGCCCGAGATTCCTAAAGCCCTTCGCGGAGACGTTCGAAGAGGAGCTGGGGCTGTTTGCACATCCTCATGATTAGGCTGAGTGGCATCTTCGGCCACTGAACTTCTCAACTTCCGAGTGCTTGCTGGTGTTTCGACACTTCTGCTTCGTGTTACCTTTGGTGGAGTCGTATTCTTTTCGGCCGCAGCATTGGCAGCTTTGCTTCGTGTTGCTTTTGGGGACGTTTTAGTGCTCTCAGCCACTGTTTCGGCAGGTCTGCTTCGCAATCGTCTCGAAGGAGTTTCCTCGAGAGCGCGAACTGCTACGGGTTCTAAACTCTCGGCGCTAGCTCTGGAATTCCTCAACTTTCGTGTCGGCGTTTCTACTGCGTGGGACTTTTCTGCAAGCCCTGTGTCCCCAGTTTCATTTGCTTTCGAGCCTCGGAGTTGTCTGGTGCTTGCTGAAGTTCCCCCGACACTTGTCCCTCTCGTGGATCGCCTTGGGGTGCCAGCGGGGAGATTTTCATTCGCCTTTTCGAGATCGCCTAAAACGTCGTTTGCCAGCAGTGGTGTGCGAGAAGGAGTTTCAGTCCTGGCACTGCTTCTCGTCACTCTTGCCGGTGACTCAGTAACGCTACTAGCATTGTTTCGTGTCGAATGCCCTGCTGGTGACGGACTTGCTTCGTTTTGAGTTTCGCCGACATTTTCACTGTCGTCTTCAGACATGCTGTTCTTCGCAGGAGACACCTGTTCGACTGTTGTGCGCCGTCGAGATCTACGAGGCGAAAGTAGACTCGAATCGACTCTACCTTCGGCGCGAAGACGTGCGATTGCCCTTGGAAGTAGTGGTGGAGTCGGCTCCGCTGCATGCTCCCCTTGTTGAGTTGCGGGCGCCGGAGATGCCGATTCTTGACCATCCTCTTCACTGCTCACATGGCTTTCAACTTGTGCGATGGCATCAGTACGATGTGGCTCTTCAGTCTTTTCATCGGACTTCTTTGCGCCTCGCTTTGCGCGTGGTGCCTTCTGAGCGACGGCTTTCGAATCCTTACTGGTTCCTTTCTTCTTTGTCACGGGCTTTTTCTTCTCATCCTCGCTCTGAGAAGGCTCGGACGCAGCTTTCGTTCCTCGTCGAGCTACCTTAGACTCAACAACTTCAGTTGTGGCCTCCATGGGAGGAACATCGAGGAGAGACTCCCGCCCACTATGTCCGCCCTTCTGAGAAGACGCTGATTCTTGAGATGGTGTAGATATCCTCCCCTGGATAGCCTTGTTTGACGACATCACCTTGGTCAGCTCCCCTACGTCAAGGCTCGGCTTGCGCTTGCTTTCCTTCCTCCACTCATGATGGAATGCTTCGATCACTCTGTCCGTCGTTAGCTTCACTGCTGCGTTGATTTCATCGCTATTAGCACCTTTATTCGATTCGGCGATCGTGGGCAGTTTGTTCACCAAATCATGTATGAGGCCTTCAAACTTGTTGAGCGTCAAGCCTATGTTCTCCTCTGACTGGGTCTTTGAGCCAGCAAACTCGCTACTTAGTTTGTCAAACAGTCGATTGGATTCGTTCAACCGCTCGTTTAAAAGATCGATCTCTCTTTCCCGGTTGACAACGGTTTCCCCCAAAGTTTGGTTCCTTTTACCCAAGTCTGCGCATTCCTGTTCCATACTTCCCAAGCGGGCACAGGTTTCCGCAAGCTTCTCATTCGTATCAAGGAGTTCCTTTGTCAGTCCATCCTTGTCATTTTCCAAGCGCGAAATTTGCTCTGTCATAATCCTGTTGTCAAGCGTTGCCTGATCGCGTTCATCACAGATTCTGCGAAGTACCTGAGCACCCTCGCTCAGGCGGTTCACGTACTCCTCCCCCTTTTCAAGTAGGCTATTCCGTTGCTCTGTGCAGGCCGCAAGTGCCGATTCGAGCTCGCCACACTTGAATTCTGCCAGGTTGAGGTCTTTCTTGGTTTGGTTGAGCTGATATCCCAACTGCAGACGCTCCACCTTGAGGGTTCGTATCTGGTTCTGCGCCTGCAACAGCTCGTCTTGGTGCGTGAGAGCTGCGACCTTTGCGTTGGAGAAGTCGAGTCTTCTGCTCATCGATTGCGCGTGAAGCAGCTCCAGGCTCTCCTTCTTCTGTGCATTGTACAGCTCTGCCCGATCCGTCAAAGCCCCGATGCAAGCCTTCTGGTACTCGTGGGAATCTTTCGCCTTCTCGATCTCCTGCTGATAGGCCTCAATCTGCTGAACGGCGCATTCTAGCTCGGACGTTAGCTCGCTCCTCTTCAGTTCTCCCTCGTGCACTTTCGCCTGCAAGAACACACGCACACCCAAAATACCGTCAGCCGACATTTCCAACCTCAGTCACAACCTCAATTTCAGCCGTTTTTTTTTGAAAACAATTGACACTTACGAGCGCCTCCTCATACCGTCTACCAAGCTCAGGGTCGGCCAGCAGCTCTGCTCGTCTCAGCTTCTCTTTAAGCTTGGCAACTTCCGCCATATTGAGTCTCCACGCCGGCTATTTCAACCCTGCCAAACACCTCGGTCCAAGTCCCCACAACTGCGCGCTGGCAACAGCAAAAGCAAACCTAATGCCAATGATAAAGTCTCTTAAGCTGTACTAGTCTTCCAACTTGATCGTATGCGGAAGGTCCGCGAGGACAGTCGAACTTGAACTTGTGTCACTTGTGTCCGCGTCCTTGAGTGTCTCCAGTGCACTGACAGTTGATGTTGGGGGTGTTGCTTGCTAGTGATGATATGGTGTAAACAATAAGAGCCATGTGGAAAAGCTGTTCGTGCTGTGGTTGCACTTCGATGATGTTTCCCTTGTTAGTACGCTTTTTTCGTTTTGTTTGGTTTTGCTGTTTTTCGAGTTGGTTTGTTTATGTTTATGTTTGGTTGGTTGATATATGTTGATTTGGTGTGCTTGTGAGTCTCTTTGTGTGACTGTGAACTTTGATCTTGATCATTTTGCTTTCACCGTCGATACGATCGATCATTTATTGGCTGTGACCCACTTTTCTGATATTCCCACTTGCAGTTCAACATTTTCTTATTCTATAGTACTGACCACCACTCCCCTAATAATATTTCGTAAATCTAATGAAGTAGCTAAGGTAGCTAAGGATAAGAATTTGAATTGGGTTCCGGAACTGACGGTTTGAGTTGTTTGAGTGGTTTATTTTTTAAATATTTGAATTGGGTTCCGCATGCAGCGATGGAGCAAGGAGGGTAAGGAGGACATCATGGTCGAGAAAGGTCTGGTCGCGGAAGAGAGAGCGTCAAAAGATGTGATGTGTGATGCAGGGGAAAGAGCAGCAAAGATATGGAAAACGATATGAAAATCAGTCAAAAGCTATTAGCTAGAGAGAACTAATACGCGGGGCGTGAGGATAAGTGAGGATGTGTGAGGACAAAGCACACGGTTGTTCAGGCAGATTTCTCGGAGACCCACAAATTCGAATTGGTCTACCTGAACGAGTGTGTGGACGCCTGATTTGCCATACGTCGCTGAGAAGCAGACGAATGGCGATGGAGAGCTAGCTTCTTCTTCTCCTCCAATCTCGGCTGAGCAATAATCTTTTTAGTGTTTGGAGTCAACCCGCAAATGTTTGTGTTCTGCCTGATCCGAACCAGAAGACTTAATCGTGACAGCAGACTCGATTTGGCTTTGCGCAGATTGGACGAGGGCACTCTCTTCCTCCTCCGTCAGCTCTGGGGAGCAGCATATCACACTCCGTGTCTCTGATGGGGAAGCACAGAACTCAACACCGGCCAAGTCAAATGACGAGTAGCTCCCAGAAGCGCAGTTCTCGCTACTAGAGCTAGTCCAGAGCATTGAACCCGAGGCACCTGCGAAGCAAGCAAACTCGTCGTCATACGCTGCCTCCCGAATCTCCTGCTCAGGAGACTGTAAAAACTTTTGCAGCGTCTTGAGCTTCGAACGGAGTTGCTCCGCAGTGCAAACATCAAGATCCATGACGTCATTGCAAAAGCTCTTTGCTGATGCGAACGTAAGGGAAGTTGCTTGGCACGCAGAGGTGAGGCACGAGCTGTTCACCGTAGGAGAAGCGAGCGTAGGGGATCCGGTGACAGGAAATGTCGGCGCAGAAGTCAGTACCACAGGGCTAGTCGGGGCATCGGTAGGTGCGCGAGTCGGTGAACCTGTAAGCGCGCTGGTTGGGTTTCTCGTCGGTAAACTTGTTGGAGCATCCGTCACGTAAGGGCTGTCTGAAGTAGACGGTGCCTGAGTTGCGTTGGAGCTACCCGATGATGGTGCCTGGGTTGCGTTCCAGCTATCCGATGATGATGGTGCCTGGGTTGCGTTCCAGCTATTCGATGATGATGGTGCCTGCGTTCCGTTGAACACTGGGGTGGCCGATGGCTTTTCTGTTGGAGACAGAGTTGGGTTGAATGTGGCCTCCGTTGGGGAAGCCGTTGGCTCAGTCGGGGCGTTTGTTGGCTGGAGTGTTGGCGATGCTGATGGGGTCTTGGTCTCTCCCATGATCGTCGGCTTTGCAGTTGGGGTGTGCGTTGGATCACTAGTCGGTTGGGGAGTCGGAGAGAGACTTGGCGCAGACGTGGGGGCATTTGACGGAGCCTCTGAGGGCTCAGCAGTCGGGACATGTGAAGGCGCATTCGACGGAGAACTAGTCGTCGGCCCATTTGTTGGTGCGACAGAGGGAGTTTTAGTTGGGCTGGTACTCGGCGTTGCAGTTGGGGTGCTCGTGGTTGGCGATGCAGTAGGTGCTCCAGTGGGAGGGCACGGGACGCAAATTCCCCAGAGCAAATTGCTATGCCGGGGGACGGTTCCGTCACTCTTCTGCTTCCGGTACTCTGGCAAGTCTTCTCGAGGGCACCATAGAAGGTCGTCAAACTCTTCAATGTGAGGGTAAAGAGTGTTATCCAAAAGCTCGCGGAGTTCCATAGATTGTTTCGGCTGATAATCTTTGAGGCTGGCGCAGCCAGTAAAAGGGATGTTCTCCTGATCTCCTTGTTCTGTTAAAACAAAAAAGTCCCGAGTTGTCGAGTTAGCGAACGCATCACAAATTGCTGCACGAAGAAGCTGCCTTGCGCTTTATAGAAATAAACTTACCATCCGTGTAGGTCCATGAGCTTGCGCACCGCGGATATGGAGTCCCCGTGTATGGCTCGGACTGATATCGATAATTGGAGCTGTCTGTCAAACTGCCTCCCCATGCATTCCCAGGGCCTCCTACAGTAATATTTTCACCCTGGGTGGAACTGGACTTAGACTCTACGTAGGTCACAAATCTGAATGTGATATTGCCGATGCAGGCCGGTTCGCTCAAGCCATCGATGTTTTCTGGGTCAATGTATGATTCGCTGCTCACTTGAGACGAAACATCTTCTGCCCTGGGTTCGCTATCCAGTTCAGATGTGGTGGAGATGCACTGAAACTCCGTTGCACTCATTCGGAACCCGGCATCGCAGATACACTCGGTATCTTGTGCATGCGAGTTTGCTGGGCACTCCACGCACTTTGAAGCTGATGCGGAGGTCTCCGCGAATGCCTCCCCAACGTGCACCTTGAAAAAAGCGCCGTCTCGCTCGTACAATACCTGAGTCCCCTCTTTGCGCTTCTCATCGATGATGAGTTTGCTTCCGGAGGCGAAGTAAAGCGTAGTCACGGTCTCGTCACTGCTCCTTGAAGAGGAGGCGACCTTCTCCGACATCACGACCCAGTCCCCATCTTGGTGCACACTCAGTCGAATCGACTCAATGGACTGCAGGTCTTCGGTGCTCATGTCATGTACATCCAAGACACTAGACTTTGACGTGCCATAAAGGCTCACCTGCAGTGGAACGTCAAAGTCTGTAGCGTCGCTGATTCCAAAAGGATCTTTCATGGCTTCCAGGACTCCGCCGGAAGAGACCTTGATCGGCGATGCCACGCGTACTCCAATCTGGAAAAAAATAAAGATCAATAACAGAATCACGGCCAACGTCAAGCAGTGAACGGCGCACTTGAGTTTCGCAACACGGTTTTTCGACTGCGAGGAAGTCACGGGGACTTCGTTTGTGAGAGTTGTGCCCTCGAACGGCTTCTCGAAAAGTTTGTCGTCGTCTTTTCTGTTGACCACACCGTGCTGAAAGGAGGATGACAAACCTGCATTTTGGGCTGTTCCAGGCATGGTCACAACTTTCTCCACTTTGGGAAGGGCGTTCCCGTCTTCCCATTGAGTTTTGCTCTCGAAATCGAATGCGGCAGCTCTTTCACGTTCTTTGCGGAGCTTTTTTGCCTCTTTCTTCTCCTTTCTCCTTCGTTCCTTTTCTTCATTCTTTTTCATTTTCTTCTCCTCCTTGTTTTCCTTGCTCTTCTTGTGTTTTGGGGATTGGTGCCGATGGCGGTGGCGGCTGTGTTCGCCATGTTGGCCCTCTCGTCCATCCTTACTTTCGTCGCCATGGAATGCGAGCGCATTTTCGGCGTCGGACATCATCTCCACGTCCCACAATCACGCTGTACTTGATACCGACCTGTGCAGGTGTATGCCGGATAACTTTGAAAAGCAGGGGCGGAATCTTTCGACTTGAACGCGCGCTTGGAGTCGCTCGCTCGCTCGAGTCGCAGGTCAGGTCACCCCGTCAAGATCTACCGATCGATCCCCGATCCGTCGAGCACCACGGGCGAGCACAGTCCCTTTCACAGGCAAATTCCGTGTTTATGAGCTACTTTGACTGGCGCTCTCTCAACAACGCTTTTGATCCAGAGACCAAATATTTTCTCTTGGTTGAAAGAAAGGATCCGTTGTCCCAGCAACGTTCAACTTGTCCAAGGTTTGGCTTGCACTTTTGCTTTTGCCCTCCGTGCAGTGACACCCGGCTCCAATTTAGATCCACGTGCTCTCGTCATAGGTTGCAACTCCGTAGCACTATTATTGAGGGACAAGTTTTGCTCGATTTGCTTTCCTTCGGCATTCCTCGAAAGATCCGTTTGGCCAAAGGGTTCATAGGGTTACTAGTACAGCTAATTTGCAATTCGCTGTATAGATCACAGAGAAATTCCTCACCTACTTGACGATGCTGGCGACCACGCCTTCCATTCTTCTCTCAACAGCTTTCACGCTTTTCGCGTTTGGATCATTGTTTGAAGCACTTTGTTTGCTAGCGAGACTGATGTGAACTTTGAACTCTAAATTTCTGAACCGTCGACAGATTTCAGAAACTGCTCGGCTTGAGCGCAGAGCTGGCGGAGGCTTTCTTTTCAGAAGAGCTGTGAGAAAAGCAAATACGATCACAATTGCAGTCGCTTTTTGAAGCTTCCCGGATTGTGCACAGGCCAGAGGGTTCGCGTAATGCAATTCGCCTCGCAACCCCAATTCATCTGGAAGTGCGCACACAGAGCAAGGTTTTTTCGGTTCAAAGGTCCAATTTGCAGAATTGGAAACGTAAGAGCGTTGAACCACAGCTGGCTTAGCGCACAGATGTAGTCGTGTAAGCACTAGGCACGAGCGATATATGGAAGCACATGTACCCCCAGCAGCGGTACCGTTTCCGAACGGAAAGATGTACGTTGGTCTGATTCGAGTCGGGGCCAAGGTCATTGAATTCTTTACGATTTCTGAGTTCTGCATTTCGCCTGTGCGGCTCTTTCGGCTCTAAGGATTCTTCTCCTTGAGCAGTTGTACTTGCACCGACACAATTCTGCAAAGTGTTTTTATGGCTCATAATTCACCAGCATTCGTGTTCCACTCCAAGCCAGCAATAGGTCCGGGCAGAACAAAAGATAACAGAACAGACTTTTGTGTCCAGCCACAATGTGCGCAATTCGAAGCTGCAAACTCTCGCAACGCCATGCAGGTCATGCCACCACCTTGAAATTCACTACGTTCCCCATACCTCCGATCATCGGATGAAGGACCCCTGAACAGCAAAGAGCGAACAGCGAACAGCAAAGAGCGAACAGCGAGCCTTGTCTCATGGTTCTCGTTTTCTCATTTGAAATTATCTCATTCTTGACAAGCCCGCATTGAAGAGTCAAAGGTTCCCCGAGCTAGCTAGTTTCTCAGAGCTGCTTGGAAACCCTGTGTCATCCTTTATCTGTGCAATCTGTTCACTAACTAACTACAGAATCAGTAAACATCTTTAATAGTCTTTATAATAACCTATCTGTATGTCTATCATATCTAATAGTTGGTAGAAGATAGTACCGGTCAGCGACTAGTCGTAGGAGTAGGAGTTCAACTGTCCAGTCGAAAGTACTGAGGATTAGCATAACATAAGGTATACTCTACCAATATTTGAGAGCTTTTCGAATCGTTTTCACTGCATCCTCGTTAGCTGTACGCCTAAATGATTCTCACTAGCCATGAACCAAAATATCAGACCTAAGACTACATCATCGTTTACAATATAGGTAACACCATATATTAAGTACGACTATCATTAACACTAGCACCAGCCACTGTAGCGCTCCGTGCCACTCATAACAGTAAGATAGATGAGATATTTACCCAGGAACACCGCCAAGCGTACCACTAAGCTTAGTAATCTCATCTACCGCCAAGTACTACCACCAGCTACTCGCACACTTACTGGCCCTGAGTACGCTTCTGCGCCTGCCTGGCCTAGCCCTCCATACTACAAACACTAACCGTCCAACTTTCAACCAATGTATAAAAACAGAGAGAGAGACAGAGAGATGGAGCGGACCCACAGACCCACTGCGTTCCATTCCCATTAGCACCGCCTAAACGAACCTTACGTTACTCGGCGGTTACTGCGCTAGGTAAGCGCCGAAGGGGGTACTCGCAGCCAGTGCCGTGGTACTCGCGCTCTTAGCCATAAGCGTAGAAGTGCATAAGTGCATAAGTGCAGTGCAGCTGGTGTACTCACGTGGTTTCAGGCTGTACTCAGAGATACTCACTCACTCACTCACTCACTCAGAGCGCAGCAAAGGAACTCCGAACTTTGAAACAACACTATCAAACAGATAGCTGGCTGGCTACTCACTCTCTGGAGCTAACTAGAGAGAGCGACAGAGCGACAGAGTGACAGAGAAGGCAGACTAGGCAGACCCGAAACGCTTGGGACGCAGGGAGGGAATGCCATCTTGGATGCCATTTTGATGCCATCTTGATCGCTGTGCTTTGTGCTTTGTGCTCTTTGGAGGTCTGGGCTGTCTGGGCGAGTGCATTGAAAGGTGGTTTGTTGGCGGACGTTTGTTTGTCTCTGATTCATTCATTGAATGTTGAATATTGAGTATTGAACAATTGAACAATTGAACAATTGAACAATAGCTGAGGGTGAAAGGCGGCGCAGCAGGAGCAGCAGGAGCAGCAGGAGCAGCAGGAGCAGAAGGCAGATTCAGAGAAAGAGTCGGGAAGATGAAGGCGGAGTCGAAGAAACGCGAAAGGGAAAGGGAAAGCGGCATGGATGTGCGCAAGGGGAGGCCGCGGAGGGGCAGGAAAGCCAGCCGCNCAGCAGGAGCAGCAGGAGCAGAAGGCAGATTCAGAGAAAGAGTCGGGAAGATGAAGGCGGAGTCGAAGAAACGCGAAAGGGAAAGGGAAAGCGGCATGGATGTGCGCAAGGGGAGGCCGCGGAGGGGCAGGAAAGCCAGCCGCGAATTGCCCTTGAATGAGACATTGATGCAACTGGCAGAAGCAGTCGTGGAGGGCAAGAATGTGGTTTTCATCACTGGAGCGGGGCTGAGCGTGGCATCTGGCATCCCTCCTTTCAGGGGCAGGGGCGACGCGGTTTGGGAGCAGAGTATACATGCTTGGGGCACCAAGGAAAAGTTTCAAGAGGACCCTCTGGAATGGTACAACAAGTTTTGGCTGAAACACTTCGATGAACTCAAGGCCGAGGGGTACTTGCCGAACAAAGGCCACGAGGCCATTGCCCTGCTCTCCAAAACCTTCTCCAATGTTAAAGTCATGACGCAAAATGTGGACCGCCTGCACCTTCACAGTATCGGGAAAGTCCCGGAAGAACAACTAATCGAGATCCATGGGTACGCGGGCGGGTACAAGTGCTACCGGGAAATATGTAAATACGCATCCGAGGACGTCCATTTTGCGTCCCTCAAGGACAAAATCCTGAAGAATGAGGAGGGTAACTCCACTATCCGCTCTGCCTTGGACCTACCCAAGTGCCCGGACTGCTCGGATGTAATGGCGCCCAATTGTTTGCTCTTCGATGAGGAGTACACGGATCATTCCTCCTATCAATTCAAGAAAGCTAAACGGTGGCTCAGGTCTGCAGATATCATTGTCTTTGTTGGCACCTCTTTCTCTGTACAAATCACCCAAATGGCGTTCTGCGCTGCCTCCTCGAGGGGCTCGCCGGTGTACAACTTTAACATCGACGATAACGTACCGGCGCAGTACCACAACCGCGTTCATGTGTATCCCGTGAATGGTCCATGCGAGGAAACGCTCAACCAACTCGCGGAAATGCTCTCCTTGCGGCCCCCTTCAGAAAAGTCTGAACACAAGGCCGCAGAGCCTTAAACAACCGTCTGTCTTGCTGTGGCTGCTTCTGAGTGAAAACTCTCTTTTAGCCGCGTGTAGCCGGGTCGGCTTCAACTGAACCAACATCAATGAATGCAATATCACTTTTGTTTTTGCTTTGGGGAGATTCCTCCTCTTTGTTTGCTTGCTCTCTCTTCATTCGAAAGGCAGGCGCATTCTGCGGCGACCACGAATTATTATTTTTTTCCTTTTCCTAATTGTTGATGAGAATTCTCGATAATATTTTTTCTTTTCTCTACAAGATTATTTTCATTGAACAAGTTCAGTGTTAGTGAACACAACTGTAAATTTTAAGTTTTTCTTTGTTCAATGGAAAGACTCTGTACCGGTAAACATCTGCTCCCTGGACTAGATCTCTGGAGCACGCAAACTCTAACACTCTATTTCAATTGACTGTGAAATCGATTCATCAGCTTTGAATCGCCCTATTGATTTGCGAAGCCAAATCTTTAATCGAGGCAAACACCTCCTCCACCTGGCCATCGCTTCCCTTGGCAAGTTTGGAGAGCTCTTTAAACAGCAGCTCGTAGCGAGGGATTCGCTGGATTGGCATGATCAGAACAGCCGAAAGGCGCTGGGAACGCAAACGATTATCCGACTGCATCGACCTTTTCCAAATGTCCTCAAACGATCCATGTGTTGACTCCTTCACGCGACCGTTGCGCTTCTTCTGCTTTTTGAGCCTCTGCGAAGCCGCGATGAGCAGATCCAAACTGGGCCGATACTCATTTGCGTACTGAGAGTAGACCTCGCTCGCTTCCTTCAAGAACGACTGCATAGCCTCCGAGGCGATGGTCACTCGGTCTGATTTGATGGTGGGGGTGCGCACCAAATCGATAATTTCGAGGTTGCTGAGTAGCAAGGTGCTGATGGACAGGATATCTTCTGCCCTGTGGCCAAAGATTTTGTCCACCTCGTGCTTCGTCAGCCCCAGCTGTTTCTTGGATTGACTTCCGTGAGCTCCCACAGCAACGTCCCGGATGTGCTTTACAAAGTCCGTGATTGCCAAGAGACTCTCCTGATAAAAGTGCTCGGTCTCGATAAGCTCGTCTATGACTTTGTCGACTGCAGTGCGGGTGTCGCCAGCGCCCTTCTTCAATTTCTTGCCCTTCTCCAAGAGCCTCTGAGACAGTCTTTTCTTCTTGTACCACTCCACACCTGGCGCTCCGCTCTCGACCATAGCGCCAATCTCACCCTTCCACTGAGGTGGGAGCCCCCCGCAATACTGTTGATAGGTCGCCTTTGCGATGCTGATAAAGGTGTGGTACTCGAACAACAGATGCGCGCTCTCGCCCTTCTCCGGGTCTCGCCAGTCGTAAAAGCTCTTGAGCTCTGCCGCTCGCTCCGTCGCAGCGTCTTGGAACCCTCTCGGTGTTGGAGGTGGCGGCGGTCCCTGCTGCTGGGGCACACTTTTGGCCTGCGTCAAAACCTTCGTCTTCGGGTCACGTTCCACGGGCTGGTCAAGCATGGACGTTTTGACCTTGGCCTTGGCCAAGCCTTTGCTTTTGTCTTTCTCCTGACCTTTGCTTTGACTCCGATGTTTAGACTTGCGCTTACTGGACGTGGAACCGGAAGAGTCAGACTGCGCCGCGGAGACAAAAGATGGCGTAGATACGTCGGAGTCCACGCTGTTCGCCTGTGCCCGATTGTCCAGGTCCAAGTTGCGGCCAAACTCCTCGTTCCCGCTTCCATTCCCAACTCCGTCCACGCTCGAGGCTGCCAGGCGCGGGCTCTCGGCCGGTGCGTACTTTCCGCTGGTGACGAAGGCCTTGCGCCTGCGAACTACGTCCTTGCGAGCAAGCGTGAGTTTCTGCTCTTTCCTGCGCAGCGTCTCGGCCCTATTGACCTTCTCCAGCTGGCCGATGTCCTGCGACCGCTGGCCGAGTGGGTCCACACTGCAGCTAGCGCCTCCCGCGGCCGCCCCAAACACCTCGTGGCAGTGCTGCACCAACCCATGGAGCGCTGCCACTGCGCCCGCGTACGACGTGGAGCTGCGACTCTCGAACGTCACGAACAGCGCAGGCCCCACCAGCGCGGCCACCTCGTCAGCTTCCATCGCCGCGCTCTCCTTCAAGGCACCGCACAATGCACCCAATGCCAGGTAGCTCCGCAGGCCCAAAGCATCCAGAGCAGGGCCCAATTCTTCGCGTGTGGCGCTGGCCGAGCCGCTGCGTCCCGATGCGGAGAGCTTTTCTGCCGCGCAGCACAGCTGCATTCCTGCAGCACCTGACACGATCCCCGGCGAGCTTTCCACCACAATCTTGCGCACGGCCCCGGCCAACGCCTCGGCAGACGCTTTCGCCACCGAGTATCGAAGCTGAGCCATGCTCACGTCGCCGGAAGCGTCCAGCGCGGCCAGCAACTCGTCCACCAATCCGTCCGCCTCGCCATTCACCCCGCCGCTTACATCGCCGCTGCTCTCCACGAACAGCTCTCCGGCTCGACCGGGAACTCGACGCCGAAGGCTCTGGACAAGTACGGGCACAGTGCTCTGCAGCCGCTCAAGCTGCGCCCCGCGGGAGGACATGTGGCCTCTGTCCTTCTATGCCGCGGCCAACCCTGCCACCTCGCACGCGGGCACGAACTAATTGTTGCAGGTTGCCGCCGTGCCAGTGCAAAGTGCAAAGTGCAAAATGCAAAGTGCAAGTGCAAGTGCAAATGCAATTGCAAATGCGATTGCAAGTGCAAGTGGGGTTGCAGATGGTTGCAAGTTACTTCTGCACATTTTATACATTAACTGGACAGGGCGATGGCACAGTAACTGATGAGTGCATTACGAGATACTACGCACTACGAGAGCTCGCTCTCACTGTCCTTCCTTTCCTTTCTCCTTTCTTCCCTCATTGTCCTCATTGTCCTCATTCCCTCTTTCCCTCCTTCCTTCCTTGCTTCCTTCCTTCCCTCGTGAGAAAACCTCTCCCCGTAGACAGCGCTTTAGCCAGACTTGGGGAAGATGGAGCTGATGTACATTGAGGATGAAAGGAAGTGATGTAAGTGATGAAATGATGGCGCGTTTGCCACTCTGGCGCAGTGGCTCAGACTGTGTATGCAGACGGCAGACGAAGGAGACGGAGGAGACGGAGGATGGGAAAGAGACTCGAAAGCGAACCTCATTGACCGCGATCGTTTTGAAATGAATAACTTGGAGAGCGAGGGGTCATGTCACGTCCATGGACGGAGTGCACACAGTGATCTATGGGAGGCTTATCGGACAGACTAGCGTTTGCTGCGATGCTCGCACTTTTGCATCTGTTTGCACCTGTTTAGTTTGACACAGCCAAAGATCTATACTTCTTTCTTTACAAGCTACTAGTACTTGAGTCCATGAGACCATTGAGACCATTGAGACCGAACGAACCCAAGTGTGCACAGATTTACACACAAGCTGATAAGAGGTGTTAACTCACTGTGAGTGCCAGTAGGATCGAGTGAAGCTAGGTAGAATCGAGTTTGGAGGCATAGGAAGTGCAGAAATCCGCGAAAGACACCTGCCCCAGTCCCGTGGAGTCTCTTTCACGAATCCATTTGAACAGCTCCCTGTCTGGCACATGGGATCTGCCAAGCTCATTAAAGGCCGTCCGCAGCTCCACGAAGCGAATCCCGTCCATGTCTCGGCCGCCGCCGTAACGCAAGAAGGTCTTCCATAAGCCGCTCACCTTCGTCCCTATGGCTTCGCGAACCGCAGGCGAAATGGTTTCAACGGCGTCTTCGAGCGAGATTAGCTCTGAACGCCGCTCTCGCTTTGGCACCCCCATTCTCGCGAATGCCGCCAGAGGATCGTTCTTGTGAACTGATGGGGTATACTCGTCGCTTACAGTCTCGCTCCGTGCTGCCTTCTTCAACTTTCCATCTCTAGCAGCGCTGTCGCCGTTTTTAAGGTGTTCGACCAAGTCCTTGCACTGCTCAAAGTCAAGGTCGGCCCCCGATTCTTTATGCGAAGACAACCCAAGCTCCACAAGAGCGTTCGAAACGGATTCAGCGTCAAAGGCTTTCGATGAGAGAACTTCCGATACGAATCCCGCAATGCGGGAAACGCCGTGGATCAGAAACCCACCATTACTGTAAGCCTGGAATGCAGACTTCATTCGACTGCTTTGTGATGCACCCCTGCCTTTCCTCAAAGCAGCCGTCTCTGACCTCGATTTAGTGCCATTCGAGCGAACATTTTCATCCGCAGACTTTGACAGCCTGGCCTCCTTCTCGTTTCTAGACATCCACTCGCCGTGCACCTTTTCAAACTCTTGAAATGTAAGCCCGTGAGCGTATCGTAGCCCGAGGCTACGAACTATCATCTTTACCTCATCAAGCAGCACAGTTCTTGAGCCGGCAAGAGCGCTTAAAGCGACCTGCAGCTCCTCGATCTGCAATCGCCCGTCCGTGTCACGGTCATATTTTTCAAAAATTCTAGACAGCAGTGACGCCTCCGCTCGGCTTTGGTGTTGCTCTGAAGCGTCCTTTTGCGCCAAGGCTGGAGCAATCATAGTGTTAAAAAAGCTGCAAAATTGATAAAAGTCGAGCTCCTTGTAATCAGCGCAAAACTCTTTGACAGCTTTGCGTGAGCCTTCCACCCCAACCTCTTTCAGGAGCAGTACTAGTTCGGCGAGATTAATGGTTTCCCTTCTGCCACCCTTTTTGGAGAATCGATTAAAATACTCTCGCGCGAGAACAATGTTCTCCCCTAGCAAGTCAATCACTTCGCCGGCATCCTCCGCATTGCTCTCCAAAATGCGGCTCTCCATTTTCGAAGATTTGTCAAGGTTGAGTCTACTCGGGCGAATGACACCCCGACCGGAAGCGCCAAAGACGGATCGAGATTCGCGGGACTTCCCCATTGGCTCACTATAGTTGCTGGGCGATGAGCCTGCAGTTCGGCGCTTGCCGAATCCTGCCCGCTCCCTTTGGTCTTCGTGTTCCTCGGAGTACGCCTTTACGGAAATTAAATTCGCCCCACCCACTCGCCGAGCTCTAACTTGTGCCTCCCACTCGTCCCATAAGTGCCCCAATACCGCATTTTCCTTCTCAACAGAAGATCCAGAGGCTAAAACTGTGGGCAAATCAGCATCTCTCTCAAGTTCAGTTGCAAGAGGTGACCCTGCGAACCCGGCTAGAAGTTGAATCAACCACTTCGTCATCTTCACTTCCCGCAACCGCTTTGTTTTCCAGATCCTTTCCCTTTGCAAAGCAATGAGACCGGAAGATTTAACGATACCGACTAGTTCCGACACAATGAGAGCGTTCCACTCCTGATACCGCAATACATCCCGAACCATATAGATCGCGTCCTCGCGCAATAAGTACGCCTGACGATACGGGCTCAAATTTGCGCTCAGCACGTGCCGCACCTTGTTCTCGTCGAAAAAGGTGTCATCCATCAAAAGATCTCTCACGATAAAATGAACCAAGCCGCATTTGATCGCACTCCGCTGAACTTCCTCTCGTCCCATACTCATCATTGAGGCCCAAACTTGCCGGGCTGTCTCACTGCGACCGGGCCAAGCGTTCAAAATTTCAACAGCACGTGCGACATCTGGACGACTTATGGCCGAGTTAAGGACTCCTTTATTTGTTCGGAGATAAGCTGCAAATCGTTCCGAGAATGCAGGTCCCACATGGGGAAATAGAGCCGAGTACAGACTTTCTTCTTTCAGACAAACCGAACCTAAAAAGCTGCACAGGGAGGCTTGCTGCTGAAGTATTTCACGAGTCAAGCAAGAGAGCTCAAATGTCTCATCACCCACTATGTCAGAGTAAGCCCCTATCATCCCAGTATCTGTTATCAGTCTAATCAAAGTGAAGCCAGGCTTGGATGCTTCTCCGACTGCACGATGATTTCGCAATGTGTCAGTCCCAAGAGTGCACAACTCGGTGAGTACAGCACGCTTTTCTGGGGAGAGACTTTCGGACAATTTAGCGCTCTCCCATACCCGAGGAAGCCATTTGGACCAAACCTCCTCCAACAAAGTAATTGTTTGGCCGAAAGAGTCGGCCTGTATGCCTGGCTCTTCAGAGCCACCGTCCCCAAACATACGTGAAAAGTGCTCTCGTGTACAGACCATCTTGATGCGTGGCAGCACCTTACGAATGTCTCGAACGGTGTTTGCGAAACGAGCCTCTTCAGCAAGCTCTTCTAGCCCTGCAATTGTGCTGAGCGCGGCCAAGTCGGGAAATACCATGTCTTGCTCGGCCTCCAGAGCGTCAGGCAGTCCACTACATGCAAGCAAGATTTCAAGCATCCAAACAGATCCATGCAAAACAATCTTTTCAAGAATCTGCGCAGCTTGTTTGTTCTGTTTTCGAATCAACATCTTTGCAAGAGTTGGCAGCACATCGCAAGATGGCCACGCCATGACGAACTCCGGCCCTGCGCTAACTTGAGCATCAAGAAGGGAAAACGCGGAGTCTCTTACTTGTTGGTCTGGATGGTGCAGGTGCTGCACAATAGCGACAGTGCAACTTGGGCACGAAAACTCCTCGCAAAGCTCTCGGACAGAATCTTTCGAGACCGGAACGATAGAGTAATCTGCGACAGTCCGAAACATTGTTTCAACAGCTGCAAATGCACTCAGAGTAATTTCCGCGTCAGGATCCCCGAGCAAGTGCTTGATTTTGGGAACCAAGCGAAGATCAATGCACACCTGCAATCTCTCCATCGACGACGGCACAAGCATATCAAGCATCTGACGAGCTGCGACAAGGCGGCCCCTAGAGCCCCTCTTGGCGCTGAATAATTGAGTCAGAGCCGACCCCACCGGAACAACATGGCCAAAATATTGCATAGGCCGGTAAAACCTTGGCTTCACAAGCTCGCCCCCGGGTGTGGACATATTATACTTGAAACCGTTAGATATATACCTTCGAACAACCTCCGCGTTTGTGGACCCCAGACCATCGTCACCTAGGAGATCTCGTATCACAGGGGAGATCAGTTTTTCTTCACTTGGGAACCAAAGTTCTCGCCCATTCCCATAATACAATTTCAAGCACGCTTCTGTCAGCTCAGGGACGAAAGGCTCCAGCGAGCAGCCGGGCTTGGCAAGATCTGCGATCATCAACTTGAATCCATGTGCCAACCGCTTCAAAAGTCGCAAACCCATGTGCTCTTCCTGGTTCGGAGCACCACTCGAACCTTGCGCCCTTTGTGAGGCGGAAAACTGCAAGCAAATGTCAACAATGTCCAGGAGCCCTGATGCTCTTACTAAGACCTGGCACTCAGAGATCCAGCCCGCGTCAACGGCTTCCCTCGTTCCCGAGGATACAGGGGCAGGCGCAGTACATATACGAACGATCTCTTCAATCACATCCAACAGCAAGCGGGCATCTATTCTATTGGCCAGAGCCTGCACCTTGAGAATCTCAATTTGCTCTATTGCGCCAAAGCTATCTCCATGCAGGGCAGTTTTCGCTGAAACGCCGGAAAGAATTAACTGTGACGCAATCTCCTCCGCTACCAGAATATCTCGCTCGGACAAGCAAAAGTAAGGAAGCTTCATCAAGTCGCTGATTAGAGGCCGAGCTTCGCTATCGCAACTTAGACACTGGAGGATAACGTCTAGTACCTCCTTGCACCAGTGGGAATTTACATCATCGCCTTCAAGTGTTGATCCGAACGAAGATGTTGCGAGTGAGTCCACCAGAAGACTCAAATCAGCGGTTTCTCTGCCCACACCGCCCATCTGCACTGGAGCGACGATTTGTAGCTCCCCTCTTGGTCCTACTGACAACTTTGTCTTAGAGCATTCAGCATGCGAAGTCATTGTCCGAAGGGAAGCAAAGATTCTCTCAGCACCTGTGCAACTACTTCTTTCATGAAGGATACCCCCCACTGACTCAAGAAGAAACTCTCCAAAGCACCAGGAGTCATACTCTTGAGTGAGAGAGTCGCAGTCCGGGGGATCGTACAAAAGCTCGCTCGGCCCACAGACTTCAGATAGATCTGCACCACTGACCAGCCTTCCGCTCGTGTCTCCATCGATACCTACCAGTCCGGCAGTTACTAAGCTTGCCAGTCGCACGTATCGCCCGCAGGGAGAAATCAACACTTGGCGAGGCCTTGGTCCACGCAAAATTATACCGTGGTTGTGCAGTGCTTCTAACTGCTGCAGGAGCTGAGCTCCCCAAAACCTTAACAGCTTTATTCGAGCCGGGGCACCCAGATAGCCGTACCGATCAAACGCGTCGCGAGCTGTGATCCAACCTTCCTGTGTATAGAAGACAATATGACGGCCATCTCTCTTTGCATCAGAGACGCTGGTCGCGTGCTTGGCATTTTCCACCAAATAGAAACCAATTGCATGCTCGTGTTGCAGCAGTCTGTACATGGATAGCTCTCGCTCCACATGGCCTTCATATATCCCGCCTGAGGTCAATTGTTGACGATCAAGTTTGTTGTCGCTAATGACATGAATGCATAGAGGAATGGGCTGATCGCTTGCGGAAGGGTGCCAGCCTCTACCGTGATACACCAGCCGCCCAGGAGAACTTTGGGACTTGTCCAGTGCAAACTCGTGGATGCGGTACGAGAGCGGGTTTACATGCCCAACGAGTCGATCGTAGGTGCCTTTGAATTCGGAACCCGGTACCTCGCTAAACACAAAGCTTTGTTGGTGTACAAAGCCCGACGTGCTTGTTTTCTCTTCATCCGTTTGGATTTGCATGTTTGCCGAGAGAAATTCAGAAGCATGTTTCTGGAGCAGTGATCCTAGCTTTGCAAGTGCCTGATTAGTCAATATTACCTTTTCCTGCATCATGACGGCTTCGGCAGCTAACACGAAGCGCTCAAAACCCGATATGTTTGCCATCTCTTGCTCTGTCTTCAAGGTTAATGAAGTCGGGGCTCTAGCAATCCTACTCAGGTTCTCGCTTACAAGGCGCAGAGGATCAAGAGCGTCAACAATTCTCAGGAAAACCTTCTCTGGGATTTGACCGGTCCATAAGCTGGAAGGGCCTTCGCCGTTTTCAAGGACCAGGTCAGAGCATAACTTTTGTATAGCTTCTACGCTTGCGAGCCCTCGGTGAAGGAAGTGTGTCCTCCTCAAGACTTCGTATAGATGCTCGACAGAGCAAGATTGAGCATGGAATCTTGTGCAGGCTTCAAGCAGCTGATCCATTCTAATGCTCACCATCGCACCCCCGCCACTCAAAAGATTCCTAAATTCGCTCAAATCAGCTCCAAGACCAAGCTGGAGCGCGAATGTTGTAACGTGATCTCCAGTCAGTAGCTCATGCTTGACTTCTTTGATTAGGTCGTCCACACTGGCATGTTGCCCGATTGCAACCCTATCATGCAGAGCCGCAAAGCTTGCAAGCATGTCAAAGTATCGGTCACCCCAATTCATTGGGAGGCATCGCATCGCTTGATAGGCATCAACTAGGCTTTTCTCGGTGTCAAACCCACTTTGTGGAGAGTGGTCCAGGGTTGCACATCGCAATAGACTTCCGATCGAGTCTACAGCGTTTGCTTCACCCTCGTCGACATCGTGCGCAATTTTTCGAGCGGTTTCGCAAGACACTCGAAGGTCAATCGTAGCAATTGCGAGCTGGTGCCGATTTGCCTTTTCCAGCTTTTGAAGTATTTGCTGTGGCAACGGGCTGTCAAAGTGAAGAGCTGGAACGAATACATTGCAGCGCGATATTGAGTAGGCATGGATTTGAAGCCTTCTGGAACTATTTGATGCAACAACCCAGAGCATTTCTAGCCCATCCTGGCCAGTCCGCGACGCCCTCCCTCTCTTTCGATAAAGTTCCAACGGTGAATGGTACGGTGAAGCACTCTCCATCTCCAGCTCAGGGACCGAGCTTGAAGCAGGAATAGCATCGCTCAGCAACTTGACTCTGTCTCCTGGCTTAAGGCCTTTCTCTCCCGCGCCGGAACCGTGAATGAGGCTTCTCAATCTTGACCCCGGTACCTTAAGCAGCAGCTCGCTCTCGTCGAAAGCCACTTCGAACAAGTTTTCTTTGTGATATTTTCTCGTCACGATTCCTATCTCATCAGACAGGGCCTTTCTCTGTGTCGCTCTGTGATGACTTGGTTTACCAAGGATCTGCAGAGGGCCATCGCCTTCACAGAAGAATGGAAAAACTTCAACAGACGGCCTCGCAAGCGCTCTTTGCATGGAATCGAAATCCATTTCGCCTATGTTGCGCGAGTTGAATAGTCTCTGGACCTCGTCGACATCTCCAACCTCCGTGGTCACGAAGAAGACGACGCGAGAAACGAGCTCGCAGAGCTGAAAAACTCGACGAATATTATCGGAAGAAGATTTCCACCCTGCGGTATGAAACATTGGCCCAAGATGTTCAAAAAACGCCGCATCCCGAAGCCGGAGGAATTCGTCTTCAAACTCGTCGCTGGCAACACATATGGTGAATCCGTTCTCGAGCACATACGCGAAGCCCGACACAATTAAATTCCGGTCACGCGACGCGTGTCGCGACAGTGATGCAATCGCAGACTGCATCATGGCTTCGTCAACCTCAATACCTGTTCCCCAAGCCTGCTGCTGGGAAGCAAAATAAGGAACCTCTAGACCAACCAGGGTGCTGTTGGTCCTCAGGCGATGTACTTGACAGTACTGCTCCTCAGAATTCGTCCACTCGGAGACAGAGCCGGTGTAATGCCTTGAAAACATCGGGTGTGTGAGTCGATGAGGTCGGGAAATTGGGTCAATAAGGTAAACATTGCCCGCACCGGTTGCGATTGCAATCAAGGCGGCGTGCCGCAAAAATCTAATTGCTATTGCGTCCCCGGAGTCCCCCGAATAAAGTTTCAGAGACATAGCTTTCCTGCAAGCGAGCGGCCGGACTCTTGTCCTCCCATGAACAAACTCGTCCGACTGCAATCCACGGGAAAGCTCTCGCTTCGAAACAAGCTGATCACCGTTAAAATCCAGCTCTCTGAAGAAGCGCTCCAGGTCGGTAGCGTCGATTGGCAATGCCAATTTGTGAAGAATGAACCCTTTAAACTCCTCCAAAGACACGTTTCCGTCACCGTTAGTGTCGAGGGCCTCGAACAGACCTCTGACATCTACATACTCCTCTGGAATCTGAATACTGATTACCTGCCCTGTCGCAGGTTTCCCTAGCTCTTCAAGGTCTAAAGGAACCCGTGCCCAAGCCTCTCCTGTTTCAACTACGCTTACATCAGCAATTTGTCCACCTTTGTATAGATGCGTAATCCTCACAGCTACCTTTCTCGCCGCATGCACGTGAACAAGTGACCCCGGAACCATCGAAAGCACCCCTGAGTCACCGTCAGGCACGCTCAAACGGGTCATTTTGACACCTTGCTCAACTCCCCCCAAATCGTCCAGATACCGAATGGTGACACTGTCGCTTGTAGGCTTGCTCACAATCTTTGCCAATCGGTACGCTTGAGACATCGTTGACTTGACGCAGAGTAGTTTGTATATCTGCTGCCGAATAGCGCCCAAAGAACCCTCGATTCCTACGCCGTTCATTCCTCTTTGTCGCCAAATGAGCTGATCGGAGAGGTCATAAAATTGGATTTTACCTTCACGCCCTGCAACAACGACAAACTCCGCGCCGGAAATATATGTCAGAGCAGCTCGATTGAAATCAACTTGTTTTTCTGTTCCGGAAAAACTTGCGACAGTGTTTCCATGTCGACCACACAACAGTTGAACACATGGCGCGCCATTTCGAACGCCGCACAAGAATGCGTCCCATCTTGCCAAGTAGAATGTTGAATAAACAGAGCACGTCTCTTGACCATTGACCGGAATTGGTTTTAACCTGGTTTCCCGAAGTTTGAAGTAGGTTAACCCATCATAGAAAGTCACGCTGTTGTTCAGTGGAGACGTATCCAGCAGGACCATGCCTTTCCCGTGGATAACGGACAATATTTGACCAATATCCTGACCATCGAGAAGTTTGGATCTTGCCACGCTTCCCTTTTCAAGGAGCTGAACGGAACAAATTACGTGAGTCAGATCTGATTGCCATGCTTGCAGCTCTCCGCCTGTAGTTAGCACGAGCACCCGCCGCTGATCAGCATCAAAGCAAATTTCATAGATATCGGACCCATCGCTGTTTCCCATCTTCTGTTCTCTTGCGCTGGAAATATTCCAGAATACCCCACGCTGAGAACTTTTAGGCATCGTTGTGCAACCCACAAGATCTGCCCAGTGGATGACATCATGCCTGGGCCTATTAAAAAGCTCGTTAAGACCATCGCCAAAAGTCGAATCTGACCGCATCCGTACGTCGAGAGCAGAGAGAGTCTGAGCGTCCTGGTAGATTGCTTTCATAAGAGAAGATTTTGACACCCCTTCGACATGCTGACCGTCAGCCTCCTGCAACCTGTTCTGCCGAACATGGTTGAAAACATTTCGTAAAATGGCTCTCAAAGATTCCAGAACCCCAATTTCGCCCCCCACACGGGTGCCGCCCCCTCTCGGGGCTGGCCTGTGGCGTGCAAGCATCGCTCGAAGGTGGCAAAACTCCTCAAACCCAAAAGGCTTGCGAAAAACTGATTGGTCCAGATTCTCCTGCTCTGCCTCTTCATAGTATCCGTCCAAGTACTCGCACGCCATTTTCCAGCTAGCTGAGTTCATCCGACCGTTCTTCTCGCTCTGGTGAACACTGAAGGCAACGTGAAGACTTCGTATATCATCATCAGTCAGCGAGCTGGCCCATGGGCGTGCGCGCCAAGAGGAAATGCTTTCCCACCACTGCGCAGATTTGCGATCTTGGTTAGCTTTTCGCACTCCCTGCACAAAAAAGCCCAAAAATTCCTCCCAGGAAAACGATTCTCTCGGATCCAGCAATATTGCTTCCAGTGTTGGACAGAGCTTTGTGATGCTTCGATTCGCGCTTGAAGACATCAAAACTGTCTGTGATTTGAGAAGCGCAGCAAGTCGAGGGTCCGACTTTCCCGCTGCAACAAAGTCATCTTTGGTGACCTTCCCGTCACCTTTGACATCAATGACCTCGAAGAGTTCTCTCAACTCCCTAAAGTCAAGGCCCTCCTCCGCCAGTGCAATAGTGTTGCCTTTAGTCACTACGTATGCTCGACAAGATTTTGCATCAAAAGCAACGAGGTTTTTCGGATTGGAGACCCTTCTTTTTGCATCGACACTGAGTGGCGTCGAGGACAGAGCTGCGTTCATAACCTCAGCTTCAAGAAATACAGGTTTCGGAAGTGGCCGCATCTCAAATTTTCGCTGAAGTTCTCTTCCCAACAATCCCTCTTCCCCAAGTTGCACTGCGGATGACACAATATCCGATATGATTTCGGATCGGATGAAATTGACTGCTTCTCGCTTACGAAACTGAGCGCGCTCAAGCTTGCTGGACTCAACTACGACGACAGACTCCCCTCCGTCATGGCCGTGGACAAGGGCAGAGTCAAGAACTATGCCCGAATCTTGCAACCCAACCACAAATCGCGTCTCGCTGTTTAGTTGCCCAAGCTCGCCAATTCGAACAGAATCCCCATACGCAAAACCGCTTAGGCTGGACACTACGATCGTATTGTCTCCTGGGACGCAAGATGTAGCAAGATCCGAAGTAACAACCTTGCCGGCACTAGTTCCGCCGGTTGCACTTCGAGCGTACGGCGCGCCACCGTTTCCAGACCCGCGCTTGAGCAACTGCTTTCCATGCGTCCCGACCAACTTCAATGCAGCCTGAGGGTCAACGTCAGGGACGTTGAGAATTTGCTTTGGAGGCGCGGCATTTACCCGATCTAGCTTCTCCTTCAGAACCTGAACTTGAGCCTCGAGCTCTTTGACTTTGAGGTCCTCGATTCTCCGCGTAGAGAGGTTGTCATTGGGTGCCGAGGTCCCGGCATTCTTCAAGTGGTCCTTTTGCCCTGCATCTTGGCTCGTTGTTTCGCGGGCTTTGGAGCTTCGACCCGCTCTGCTCAGATCGTTAGCCAGCTTATCATCTTTCGATCGTTTTCGCAATCGTGGTAATCCGCTTTGACATTCCACCAACCTTGCCTTTATGAAACGCAAATTACAGCTTTCAGGAAGCACAAGTTCCCCATCCTCCGTCTCATGAAACCCAGCGGCAACAAAGAGCTCAATACCCCCACTTAACCTCCCGACGCGACGACGAAAATTGTCATTTTGCAAACTAATATGCCGATAGCGAACACTTTTCGGCTCCTTTGTTATATTTTCCAGGTATCGCACAAATGTCTCGACGCCTGTGAGCCAAGAGCTCGAAGCGTTTAATTTGGTGCAGTACGTGTTGCCTAGTTCTCCGATTGCTGCGCCGACTGCGGCAGCATCAGGCAGTTCCAGGAAATGCAAGGTTTGGCGCCGAAGCTTCAGTTCTCGAAAAGCGTCACGAACGTGTTTGAAGCGTCTTTTCGAATCAATCTCAAGCATATAGCCAGAGCTGCTCTCGCTGTACGCCCAGCCAATGCTTGACATGAGCTCGACGACCCCTTTAAAGTTCCCGAGCAACTTCCGCGGTCCTTCGGCAAGCTTACTACGTATTGGTTTCCCTTCCTCCAGATTTGCAACGTACTTGCCACTAAGCAATGCTTCCGTGCAAGATAATGCTGTGTCACAGATGGACTGGACTAATGTCGGGCCATTGAAAAGCTTCAGCAGCCCAAACGCTTTTGTAAGCGGTGATACTGATTGAGACTCGTCAACAATCGCTTTTGCATCAGCTGCCGGACCTGAAGTGGTTTGAGGGACAGCTCGGATTTGATCAATCCGAGCTTCCACTTTTGGAACTGTATGCGCATACGAGGCAACAAATTCTGGGAGCGAAACAATACCGTCCTGGTCGATGTCATGATCTTTAATCCATTGTGCAATTGCGGCATCGCTATGGTCGCGCCCCTTCTCCCGGAATGCTACGGCGAGGTCTGCGGCTGTCAACCACCCATCACCATCCTTGTCCAGCTCACGAAATGTAGTCTCGAGTAACTTTATTTGTAGAGTTTCGGCAGCAGTTCCTTTTTGCATCAACGCCTGAACTTCTAATTCTGCGTCTCTCTGCTTGGCTTTGTGTCTTTTCAAGAGCGTTTGAGCGTCCGCATAGGAAGGCTTTCCTTCACCCTTAGGTTTGCCTCTCTGGTCCGCAATCTTCGACTCGCTCACAGCAGCAATCGCACTGGCCTTGCCTGTGATGATGGAAACTTCTAGTGCTCGAAGAGCGGCCTCTAGATCAGCTTTTCGTCGCCACAAAAAGGACTCAGCTTCCCTCGTAAGCTCAGGGAACTTAAAAGTTGCTTCCGTTTCAACAGCCTGAACTGTGCTCTGCAATACAAAGACATTCGCGGCTTTGTCAAGCTGAAATCCAATAGATCCCATCAAAGATTGGCCGTACTTCCACTTTCCAATCTTTTTGAGATATGCGGAGTTTGATGCTCGAACTCGCCAAAGCCTGCTGTCTTTTGGGTTGGTCAGAATGTTACTCACCATTGAAAGCGCTGTTTCCACAGCCACTCGAAGTTCGACTAGTGTGCACTCAGACTGAAGCAGTCTGACCGCTTCGCCAATGCTCAAAAATCCGCTGTCAAGGACGCGGAGCTCCTGCTCAACTTCTTCTCGCCTAACGTTGAGAGTCACCAGAGTCTCCTTTGATAGACCTTGTACCATTGACCGGCCGAATTTGTCTAAGGTGCCTTTTAAGCTAAGAATTTGAACCGAATTGCGCAACTCCTCGGGTTTTCCAAGCCCAAGTGCTTTTTCCCGTTGCGGAACTACGCTTTGGCCGCGCCGCGGCTCAAAGCCAACGGCGTGCATAAGCTCAATACCGCCTCTGTGTCGGCCAATATTGCTCTGGAATAATTCCTCTTTGACCCGAATCTGCCATAGGGACGAGTCATCGGGGCGTGATATCGCACTATTCAGATATCGCAGCACGCTCTCTCCAACGATACGAGCGTCCTTGGCGTCAACATGTAGTCGAAGCATTGCAAATGCTGCTGGAACAGTCGGAGCTGAAGAAATGGTTTCGAAGACAAATCCAAATGCCGCGAGGATCTCAGGAAGGCTAGCTCTACTGTGCATTTTTCCAAACTCTTCAATTGTGGACATCAAATGTTGCGTGGATCTTCCGGCTGCCCGCAAAATCTGTTCGACACTGGCGGTCTCCACTTCGCCTGTTTCCGCGTGATCCAATGTCTCAAACTCCCGAATTGCGAGTTTAAGGGCGTCAATTTGCTCCACGTCCCTGCCGATGGCGAGTTTTCGAAGGAGCAACTCGTTCTCTTTCCGAGTGCCTTTCCACTCTCCGGAGCGAAAGACTTGAGCTGCGACGACGGCAATCGTTTCGGAGTCCCCTCGGCTTGAAAGCACGCCGAGCGTTGCCGACGGTGCCTTTCCAGCAATCCCTTTGCCCCATAGCTTATCGTAATATGACCCGACGCGGCCAAATTCGTCGCGCTCTGGGTCTGCAAACATATACGAGAATGCATGCGCAAATTCTCCGAGAGTAACTGCATCAGTCTTTTTCAGTCCCATTACTCGCATGTACTCGCCGACTTGATTAACTGAAGGCTCTTTCCCAGTTGCTCCAAGAGCCACTCGAATGTACTTTGCTGGGAGAATTTGCCGGCCACGACGTGTTTTAATGCAATAATCAAAGTACGCATCCTCTATCGCGTTCAGGTTTTCTGCGCCCAAGTTAACCGCCCAACCCTCTTTCCTCCAAAGTGCATTAGGACCAGAGTCATCAGGGCCATCATCGCTCTCCAAGGAAGAATCAGAAAAGTCAGACGAGTCGGAGGAGGAACCTCTTCTCCCCCTCCTCCTCGATCGCCCCACTTTGCTTGACCGCCGAGATCCGTTCCTTGTTCCATCGTCATCACTTGAGTCTGAAACGGAAACTCCTGCGTACGCTTGCACAAACTCTACAAAGTCAACCTTGCCGTCTTCGTTGGAATCAAGCTCTCGGACCCACCTATCGATGGTCTGCCTGTCAAAGCGCTTCCCCATGTCTCGAAAGACGGATGCAACCTCGCGATGGGTGATGAAACCATCTCCATTCCGGTCATATTTTTTGAAATTGGCTCTGATTTTGCGGTATTGGGTTGCTCCAAGAGCTTTCTTGACGCGCAATTTCAGATCTTCTTCGGCCATCAATTCTCTCAATGACGGGGGGCGATAGTCGTCCTCTGCCTCTTTTCTAGCAACTGTTCTAAGCTTCGACCAAATTGCGTCATCGCCCTTGCGCGAGTTGCGATCTCCGTCGCTCCCGGAGGTCATCTTACGGACTTTGTCCAATGGTTTGAATTCCTCGTGGTCTCCGTCGTCATAGTCAACGTCCACTCGCCCATCCTGATGGATACGTGTCACGCGCCCGGGGTACCATGTCGATCCATTGGCAAAGAGACCCTCTACTCGATCCCCTACCCTCAGATCCGCTTCCGAGCGTCTTCTGCTTCGCGCCCCCCTGGAGGAAGCTTGACGAGGAGACGTGGATCTTCTAGGAGATCTAGACCTAGATCTTGATCTGGATTTTCTTTGTGCAGTTCGCGAAGACCCACGGCCCCTGGAGTCGGAGTCGTCTTTACCGACATCTAAGCCGAGTTTGGAGCAAAGCCCTTTAAAATCTTCGAATGCCAATTTATCATTCGGGCCGATGCCTTTCGCTTTGCAAAATAGATAAATTTCTTTTCGATGCGACGACTCAACTTCGAGATTGAAGAGCTTGAGCAAGACCTGCGAAACGTTCGTCGGCTTGACATCACCTTCTTGCTCGAATTTGCTCCTCAAGCCGCCTCCGGATCCGTCAAGGTCACTGCTACTGCCGCCGTCTGCAGGAAATATGGCGTCTGGAGGAACTGCAAGATCTCGATCACCGTCATCAAATGCAACTGCAAAAGTCCCATCCCTGTTTACTGCAGATACTTCCCCCGGATAGAGCTCGGTGGAGCCCTCAAATCTCGCTTGGACACGACTTCCTCGTTTGTAGGTTGGGCCTGACCCCCGTGGACTGCGTGAGCGAGTACGCCTGGTACTTGCAGTATTTCGAGCGTAACTGCCACCTTCCGGCTTCATTAAGGAAGCCGGAACCCTGCTTTCGAAGTCTCCATCATCGTAGTTGATATCATACGTGTCGTCCATATGGACCTTGGACACCTTGCCTTTAAACCAATTTGACCCTCCTCCGAATTTGGCCTCCACGGGGTCGCCCCGCCTGTACTTTGCAACTGATTCTTCTGCCGCGCTGCTCTCCCCATCCATCAACCTTATCAATGCAGCTTTGACTCTTCGCTCTTTGTCACCGTCATCGTAGTCTATGGCATAGGTTCCATCTGTATTTACTTTCACAATTCGGCCAGTAAACCAAGTCTCCCCTCCCTTGAATAGAGCTTCGACTTTATTGCCCACTCTAAAAGTTGAGCCTTTTGGTCGTACTGATTTCTTGTTTCCCGTTGCAAGGACCTTGATATCTCTCCGGTCGACCCGTTCTTCAAAGTCTCCGTCGTCGTACTGAATATCGAACTTGTTTCCCCTGTGAGCTTTGTCAATGCGACCTGTGTAAAAGGTGCCTGTCTGCTTGTAGTTTGCTTCAACTGCAGTACCTTCGCGAAGCTCTTCCGCATCAACCTCGCTATCGCTTGTTGCAGCGGATTTTCCACCTGAGGCGACACCGAGGAGCTCGCAAAGATCTTCGAAGTCCTCAAGCTCAAGGGCTTCTGAACTCCGGATCCGCCTTGAGCGGGCAAAATCGCGAATTTTGTCCCTCTCCGCGGAAGTGACTGCTTTACCGGATATTCGGCGAAGCAAGAGGGGGACAGAGCTTAAGGTGACACGATTCCCAGCGCCTTCGAATACCTCTCGCACCTTACTATTAGCGGAATCATGTCGACCCTTCGAAACTGGTGAGCGTCGGTTCCCAGCACTAAGACTTCGGATTAGCTCCGGATCAACAGCGCGCTCCTTGTCTCCATCTTCGTAGTCAATAGCAAAGGTACCGTCCCCATTCTCCCGAACAATGGTGCCTTTGAACCATGTGTTCCCTCCTTGAAAGCGTGCTTCTACGGAATCTCCTCGACGAAATCCTTTGACTACTCCCCTCGTCTCTGGACCTTTTGCCCCGCCTATCCCAAGTTCCTCGCAAAGAGCTTCAAAGTCTTCGAATTCAAATGCGTCGCGGACGCCTATATTTCGAGATTTGGCAAAGTTCATGATTTTTCTTCGATCCGTTGATGCTACAGGGCTGCCAGAAACTTGCTGCAGTAGGTCAGAAACATTGCTCACTGTGACCCTTGATTCTTTATCAAATATTGCTTGTAAATTGCTTCCCGGCTCTGAACGTTTTCGAGATCCTTTCGATCTAGTTCCCCCTTTTGTTCGAATGAGTTCCTTTGGAACATACTGCTCTTTGTCTCCGTCATCGTAGTCGATGTCAAAGGTTCCGTCTCTGTGCTTTCTGACAATTCGCCCAGAGAACCACTTAGGGCCGCCGTTGAACTTGGCTTCAACCTCATCGTCAACATTGAATTCTTCAATAGCTTCGTCACTCTCAGTGTCGTTGCCATCATTTACAGCAATGCCAAGATCACCACAGAGGTCCTCAAATTGGCTAATTGTGAAAGTATCACGAATCCCAATTCGATTTGCTTTACAAAAGTCCATGATTTGCTTGCGCTGAGACGACACGATTGGCTTTCCAGACACGCTGCGAAGCACGTTCGAAACATTGCTCATCGTAACCTTTGTCTCGGATTCGAAAGCTTGTTGGACTTTGCTCTTCGACCTACCATCGCGGTTTTGGCTTTTGCCTCCA